>JAVFBY010112562.1:0-11929 GCA_034781015.1 Tonicella lineata
GTGTTCACTTGTTGTCAGACTGTTGCCCTAACTGATTACAATCGGTACTGAGATATCAGTGTGCCAGTAACCTCACACCAACGCTTTCATTTGTCCTTGTAGAATTTCCAGGGGGTGCTTAACTTTTTTCTTTGTGTATAGTTTGTTTGTTTTGGTTTGATATCGAAAGACCCCGTTTGATCATATATCGCTTTAAAATCTCCGCCTACCATGCCTTATGGCTACCATAAGCGTCAGTATATACTGGAGAAAAATAATGCATTGTATGGATTTTTCAAACCATAATGTATATATCTCCATAACATTAAATATTATGTGTCAAATCTATATTAAATACCTCTATTGTAATTGTGTTTTTTATTTGTGAAATACGCCAAATTGTTTGTTCTTTTCTTGGTTTTGATTTTTGGCGATTTTAACATATATCTGTAGCGGTTTTCACTGAATTACAGTCGATTCTATAGACACCACGTATATGGCATGACAATTGCACCATACAATTGCATGCTTTGTGTGGCTTTGAACACGCAGACAATTAAAAAGGTAAACACATTCAGGACACAGCATCATTGTATATAAGTCAATATTTTATTTACATTTTAAATTTTCTCTCAAAGATTCTCATAGCAATGAATTCGCAAACACACATTAGCATTCATATCGCACATAGGCTACACAAACATACCTTCACATTCATAACTGACATACACAAACATACATTCGCAACCTCAATGTGGCATTCAAACATACCGTTGACTAGATAAACAATTGTGAACACTATAGAAGCATAACAATATAGAGTTGTTTCCTTGGGAGGGAAATCCCTTTTAGTATTGTATCGTGAATCTTTGTTCCTCAGTTGGTAGGGGGTTGCGACAAGACATTGTCATCGGGTTCGATCCACAACCGAGGCAGGCACATTTCTCTTCTCTACATCAATCAAATATAAAAAGATGTTTCGAGAATAACTCTTCCTTAGCAAAGAATAAATTAATAAGCTAAATAAACAATTTGAGCAAATCATGATAATAAAACATAATAAATAGCATAAATAAATGTACGTACAAACAAAGCAATCTGCCAAATAAGTTAATAAATAAAAATAGTAAAATAAAATTTATAAATTAATAACATTGTCAGTCCGTCTAAAAAATCACATATATATGACCAACTAATATACAACTCTTTTAAAACCAAACAATTTGATAAAACCCGAAAACTAATACGGAATGGGTCAAGAAATAAGAGTATTCTGTATGTTGGTGAGTATTTCTTTGTTTAAGTAATTATAATGGTCAATATTCTACTTCGAAGATTAGAATGTACACGCGTTACCATAGTTCAAAATGTGAATATAAAAGACGGTAAAAAATAGAAGTCAAATTGAAAACAAGATCTTGAAATCACTTATATTAAAACTAGTATTAATAATTGTTGTAATTGCTTAAAATAGTAGCATATTCAATATTGCACCAAATATTAGACATATTGTCGACAAAACCGCAAGACAGGAAATTAATTACAATTGTTTCCAGCGTTGAAAAAGTGTCAATGTGAAAGAAAAATCTGACACATATTATGAAGGAAGATAAAAGAATATTAAATAAAAAAACAAACGGAAAATTTTAAGATATCTAGACATTGATTTGATTGGCACTAGATCAAGTCTATAGATATTTACAATGGTACTGATGTTTATTATATAATTAGCAATGAAATAGTGATGTATATCACACTGATTGAAATGATATCCCCTCTATTGCAAACACCATTTATATCACCACTGGTATAACGTGAGGTTATTCGAAATAACGTCACATATGTGTTGCTAAATTATGACGCATGGTGTTGATTAAACATCCTAAATGAAAGAACGTGAAAAGATTCTATTATCGTCACGAAAATTTTAATTTGCCATGCAAGTTGAAAGGTCATGTTGCAAGTTGTTTTCAAGCATCATGCAATTAGTATTTTAAGATGAATCAACTGCTAATTATATAACAAATAGAATATTTGTCGTGTGTTGGTAAATAGCATGTATATTTCATCTCATGGATGAGAAAATCTGCATTTTAAATCGTGGCTACGCCACTCGTGATAATACATATTTTCTGATCCATTCGTTGAAATATCAATGGTATTTATCAAAACATGACAAATATGTAGATGTACAGCGTTTAAGTACGTCACTTGAATACACGTCATAGGCTATTAATAAAATGGTCAAATTTCATCAATATAATAATCGACCAGTTAATATCATATATTCCAAGGAAAGACCAAATTAAAAAAAAAATGACAGTTTTTAAAATATTTGATCATTGTGACATTGGAATGGACGAAGTCTGTCTGTCTAAATATTTCATTGAACACACTGTTTTTCACAATCCTGTAATTCGTTAAAAGACCGATAATAATCTGGGGTTTTTTCTTTCATAATTCTTCAGGCGTTCGTTTTTCCATGTTATCACTGAACAAACTTTTCTGATAGCGTTTTGTTTTCAAATCACCAAGAATAAATCTCCTCGAATGTTTTGGTGGACACAGCCTGGATAACTTAGTACACATTCACGTAAATGTTTTGGTGGGCACACCTTGCATGGATAAGTAAGTAGGCTACATATCCACGTGAATGTTTAAGTGGGCAGCCTGGATGATAAGTTAGTACACCTCCACGTGATTGTGATTAGAACTAGGTGGGTAGTCCGAGAAGCCATTGTTATTGTCATTCATATCCGGTACGAGAAGTCGGGGCACGACATGCGCGTTACCTCCTACCGAGAGGTTAGCGTCCATTGGCATCATGGCTTGAGGATGTGACATTGGGAGATTTGGAGAATGGCGGCCCAAAAAATGTCCGTTAGGGAGACCAGCGTACGAGGCCCAGGAGTCCATGGGTGGGGTGCCAGGGGGTACGATAGGAACCTGTCCCATACCGGGTTCATGGTCCATGGGCTGACCCGTGGAGTACATATCACTGGACGTGTGATCGAGGTCATCAAGGTCAGCTAAACAGAAACAAAGATAGAGCCAAGATTAGTACAGAGTTACAACTAAAACGTGATAACTCGCATTAAAAACAAATTCATGATCAGAGGAGAGTAAACAAATCCTACAATACTGATTTTGTTTGCCAGACTTTTTGCATTATCAAGATTACGAAAAGAAGATTTCAGAACGGAAAAAAAAAACAAAACAAAAAAGTCCAAATTTAACCTCTGACTAGAATTAGAGTCCTAAACGAATTAACACCCAACGCCTATACTTAGTTACTTGGAGTAATTTAATTTTATCCTACGATATTGATTAACTTGGAGTAATTTAATTTTAATCCTATAATATTGTTTAACTTGGAGTAATTTAATTTTATCCTATACAATATTGTTCAATTTGAATTTATTTAATTTTAATCCTTATAGGCCTAATATTGTTTAACTTGGAGAAATTTTTATTTTATCTTATGATATTGTTTAAATTGGAGTAATTTTATTTTATTTTACGATATTGTTTAACTTGGAGTAATTTAATTTTGTCCCAGGATTGGACTTACTGTGATAAGGGTCTCCAAGCCCGTCGTCAGACCGGTCATCTGGGCTAAGTGAGCCGTCAGTATCCGGATGACGTTTACCCATCGACGAGTGGCGGAAGTAGGGACTCCATCTCTGGCGACCTGCGTCTTTTTTCAACCTTTTTTCCTTAGCTCGCCTATTCTGAAACCACACTTGAACAACGCGCATGTCCAGTCCGGTTTCTGCGCTGAGTTGTTCACGGACATGGCGGGCTGGTTTGGGACTCTCATTATAAGCCCGTTTTAAAGCCTCTAACTGTTTGGCAGTTATCGTTGTCCTTGGACGTTTGTTTCCGTTATCCATTTCATATTCTGCAATAACCAAAACAACAACAACCTTAATATGAGCCATATGATATATCAAAAAAAAAAAATCCCCTTTACAAAGAAAGCTTTGTAGTGGCTAGCCAATACCAATTTGTAAAATAGTTTTCAGAGAATCAATTCTGCGATTCTTACGAATTCATATGTGTGTATGTACAGTTTCAAAATGTATACAAGCACAATATTTCTGTGTGGATTGCTGTCTGCCTATTCGTGCCCTTATCGGGTAATAGGCCTACATATTTTGACAAGGACGATGTCCCCAAAGGATACTCAATCGTTTTACGAGAAATAACCTATACCTCGCTAAATGGTATTATCAACTTAATAAACGCCATACCAGAATAAATCCACTCAAGGCCTTGACGTCAAATAGGTCTTGTATTAACATGGAAGTCAGTTTTCTAGATGGTCAAAGCATGATCAGAACTGCTTTGTTTACAAGTTGCAATATTTGGTATAAGAATCTAGTTTTTTTTGTCAAAGCTGTGAGCATTTGTTAATATCAGACGGTGAGTGCAAGCAATATATAACGACATGTGTGAGCCAGTTACAATGCTGTTACAGATAAAGAAAGAGAGGTTATTTTGCTCCTACGAAAGCTGAATTGTACCTATACAATTCCTTGATCTACACAAGCGCAGGTAATCAGATATATATAGTACCGGTTAACAGAGGAATTGGGTTGAGACACCCGATCGAGTATGGTACAACTGGGAGACAAGAACAGCTTTGGTTTGTTTCGCAATGTGGTTTCATATGAGTCTATTATTTCCTAAGCTAAGTGACAATTACCTCTGGCTTTTGCCGCCTCGTAATCCGTTTTACACATTAACTTCCGGTCTTCCATAAGGTAGAACTCGTCTCCTGTGTTAAGTCGTCTGTTACATACAATACACGTGAAACATTCCAAATGATAGACATTGTCCTGTGCACGGCGCACTACTTCTGTCGGTGGAATGCCCTTCTCACAGCCTGCACATTTTGTACCAAACCGCCTATAATCAGAAAAGACAGATTTATTAAATATTGATTTCATTTTAAGTTTGTATCTTAAACAATAAACAGATATACTGTCAACCTAAATTAGATTTTGTCAACAAATTCAGGTTGCTACGTTGTTTCGTACCATTACAGTTTACTTAGTTTTTACGAAACCATGCCGACAAATCGTGTCATCACGTGAATTCAAGAGATCGGTTGGAGCTAGAATACATTTATTAAAATTAAAAATATTCTGTCTACCTTCTGTACATGTATTACAGTTATAAGTCTAAATAGTGCCTGGTTCGCACACTGTTATTCTACAGAGCTGTCTTTTTTTTTATTCGTGTCGAAATCAAAGCGTTAACATTTAACTAATCTTCATCTGTTAGTTTACTCCAATGTTATAATGTTTGTGGCTGTCTACTTGCTATTTTTTCTCCTTCTTTTTTTTTCTGAATTGATGCTTTTGTTCTAAATGTTTGTTGATGCTTTTGTTCTAAATGTTTGGATTTTTCTTTATTCATACGCTCATAATTTTTTGTCTTTGTTCATTTTTCATCGTGCCTTTGTTTCCTGTCTTCCTTTTATCTTCAATAATTAGCACACTATTGCTCTGTCAGTGTGTCTGTTTCTGCTTTGACTTGGTGTAAGAAGAGAGAGATAGAGTGTGTGTGTTTGGGGGAGGGAGGATTTTTGTGTGTGTTTCCAGACGGAGAGTTTTATTGAATCTCCCTTCAGTCAAGGACTTTCTCTTAATCACATTAGTATCGACTTTATTATCCAGATAAAGTGCTGCTCAACACAAACTGGGCAGCTCATGAATTTTACTGACGGTCCGTTTTACTGCCGAATCTAGTGGAAATCCTTCATGTTTGGATGTTACGCTAGCCAAGCTCACTTCGCAGAAACTACCCTAAAGTTTTAACATGTAAAGAGAAAAGAAGATTAAACAGAAAATCTATGTGGGTTCAACTATATAACAGGTTATGTGTCGAAGAACTATAAGAGACACTTTACAAACATGCACTGTATAATATGCAGTGTTGTGGTTTCAAATAAGTTTCAAAAGATGTGTTGGTTTTTTTCAAATGTTAAATATATTCAATGTAAATTCAAATTTGGTTATTTATTATGAAACTGTGCAAATTTGAAATCGTTCGTTTTTCATATATGTATCAGTTTATAAAGTTGATTTATAAATAAAGCTTTATTTCAAAATAAAGTTAATATATTTCAAAATTAAGTTTTGACATGTTAATTTCTGATTGAGTTCTTTTGATGTACTGAAAATTTATTGAAAAAATGATATATCAAGACAAAGACCATTTTCAATTTTAATTGTTCAATTCTATATTTATTGATTTGTGTTTAACGACGTGCTATGGGGTATTTCACCTATATGACGGTGTTTCAATTATATTAATAGTATTGCAATTTGTATATATCTTCTTATGTATGCCGGTTTAATGTATTCTCTTCATTTCTTAAACATGACTTTCTATTTATTCTGATAGGGATGACGTAAAGAATGTATTTCAATTGATAAGTTGTGTTAAATGAGAGGCTGACGGAGTCCTATCTGACGTGTGTTTTACTCTCTGATAATTCCCGTCATGATCGACTAGCATGATAACCGTCCGCCTGTCTTTCTGTCCGTGAAATAATCTGCCCCTCCGGTATAGTTAAGCAGGGGAAATCAATACGTGTTATATTGTTGAAATCAATTTCATCTTGCCCAGGAGATTTGAGAGAGGCTGTAGAGAAAGAGGTGTACAATTGCCGGCTGTATGGCTGGGCTTGTGGTCTTCTGATCATTGCACGTCCCAGTGGAATCATTCCCTAAGCCATCACGACCATTGCGAGTAGCGCCATTTTGAAATCTGCCGTCTCTGAGGCACTCGGCGTGCCGTATGAGCTCAATAAAAGCAGGGGTTGTGTCCGTGAACACAGCTCCATGGCCGCCTTCCTGTGCGGGACAATTGACAGCACCTTCTACAATTCAATAGCCTTTAGAATCTCTCAGTGACGAGTGACATTTTTCCATGTAACAAAACATGGTGAGGAAACTTCATTAAGTAGATTGCTTCCTGACCGATGGTTTCGCCAAAGGCTTTCCACTGAAGCAAGTAAGAGAACACAAAGCATGATGGATACACATTTCTCTCGTCTTACTTCTATGACAACAAGAGAGACGTGTTGCTTCCAGGAAACAGCCCTTTGTAACACTCCCAACACGACAAACTAATATCCCAAATGGTTTCCGCTTTGACTTTTCGCTTCAAACATTAGGTTGGCAGCCCGGGTCAGTGTGTGATCTGATAAATAGCTTCATGGGGCGAGGGTACTGCAGCGAAAATAGATTTACAATCCACTCCAATTGATTAAAATTTTTGTTTTTGAACACAAAAATATGAACACTTTACTAGGTTAATATAGAACATCAAATTATGATCAACAAACAGCAGCGGGAGAAGCTCTGTATGGAAGATCAACTGATGACCAGCAATGCAATTCCACATCGAGCAATGTAGATTGACAAATTAACTATATATTGTTTTATTATCTCCTATACAGCCTATTTGGGATGGAATAAGTTTCGATTAATTGAATCATTTAACTACATAATAGTTTTGAAAAAACTCATTAACATAAAACTGCTGTTGAGATCAGTGTTGTAATCTAACAATTAAATTGTTTTTTACCATCCCAGTTTTGTTTCGCAACATTTGTTGAACATAAGTTACAGTTTCTTTTGGTGATTTAATTTTCTATATAGTGACATGTTCGTTTTATAACTATACATTGTTACATTAACAGAATGGCCAATTCATCTCTGCAGTCCACCTAACTCCAAACACAGGTCTATTTATTTAACCAATTAGCTGTTGGAGAAAGCGCTCCCGGCGACAAGGCCGCATTTCTACGGATTTTCACTGCAGAGAATCGCCTCTTGAAAGGAGAAAATCTCTGGGGTTAACGAATCCCTTCAACCGTCCCATGGCGATAAATACCGTATTAGGAAAGCTTAAACAGCCGGCTTTAAAATAAAAGGAAGAAAATCGTCTTTGCAGCCATATATAAGTTCCGCCAGGTCTTTACAGCTGGTCAGCTGACTGCCTTTTAAGTCATTCACTACTCTTAAGAAACGGAAAGAAAGTGTTGGTCGGAGAAATCTTTCTGACACCAGTCCGTCATTGTTCTCAAAAAGTGAAGTCTTACTCGGCTCCTACTTCCGTTGAATTATGGTCATGTGACCGGATACTGCAGACAGGAAGACGAAGAGGCGAAACCTTTGCGGAGTTTTTCACCTCCGTCGCCAGGGAGAAAGTTTACTCATTCTAGACAGCGCGTAAGGTCATCGATACATCAAGTCAATTTTTTTTTAAATCGGTTTACCCCAAACATTGAGAAACTTGATTCCTTCTGTATTTTGTTTGAATTAATTTAACCTACATACCTCAGGTTAGATTCACCTTTCGAATTATAAAATGTTCACGTCTGATACTAAAACCTTTTGATGTTGTCATTTCCTTGTCAAATCAAATCGTTACAGGTATAAAAATTACTACAGATTTGCGAAAAGATATATGACTAATGAACTCTACTGTTTCGCTTAGTTAAAAAAAATGTGTCCGTTTAATTACCGTCGATATGAACCATTTTTTTTTTTTAATTTTATACCGGTACGTAATCGGCTTATTGTTTCTGACTAAATTAAATGGAAATACCGAGTTAGAGATAGACGGCTATGTTTTTATTATAGGAAGATAGGGAAGATAGCAAAATATGAAATAGGTCTATTATTATCATTAGCAGGTAAGATTTAAGAATATTCCCTGAGTAAAAAAACTGCTTTTTGAAATGTTCACCTGTACAAAAAAGTAAAAAGTTAATGACGAGAAAAATAGACTTACCTGAAGAAGTCCTCCTTGCAATAAACCTTCTCGCCTTTAGAAAAACATTTTTCGCTGAGTGGAGCCTGACAATCCGCGCACTTGAGACACTTTGAATGCCAGGCTCGGTCTAAAACTTTTAAAATAAATCTGTCTAGAATCTGTTGACAGCAACCGGCACATTTTGGAATGGAAGCTGAAATTAAAGAAAAACGATGGTTAGATTTATTTAATTGTGTGTTAAAATTTTGTTAAAGGTTTTTTTCATTTTGTTTTTGTATGTGCGCTTTAGAAACTGTAATGATTTTCCATCCCCAACAGAAATTTTTTAAAATTCTATTCACAATTTCATGTAAACGAACAGAATTTGTTTGGTATGTTATTTTATATATTTCTTAAATTAATATTTTTTTTTGTAATTAAATAAAGGCTGAATAATTTTTTTGTTGTTGTTGGATCTATTGAGCTGGATATTAAAACATTACAGTTTCTAAGCAAGATGTTGTGTGTAATGGAACAGACGCTGGAATTCAACAGGGACGCCATCGCTTGTCTGGTCATGAGAATGAATAAAGTCGGCTGAAAAGTGACTTGTCCCCCAAACCGTCACATTAACTGAATTAAACCGGACTAAATTGTAATACTAATTTGATCAGTTTCCTTGGGCATGATCTCCTGAGAATTCAAGTATATTTCCCCCCGCATCGGTAATTAAATAAGAGTCGATGGCTGGCTCGAGACCATCTAATTAGACGCCGTAACAGAGCGGATCTGTTTTCTATGCCAGGCGCCATTTCCGCGCTCGTTTCAATAGCGGTCATCTGCTTGCAATGATGATTTGAACGAGGACAGATTTCACTGATCAATCTACCGGGGTATCAGAATGACAGAGGCCTCTAATGTTCACGGTTCATCCTTTGAGGAACTGCATTATCTAGGTTCATCTCTCGAGGAGCTGATCCAGTTCGTATTTTGAGGGCCTGATCTAAGTTCATCCTTTAAAGATCTGATCCAAGTTCATCCTGTGAGGATATGATCCAAACAGTCTTTAAAGTGACACAGCCTTTGTATATTTAACAAATGTATAGAACGAAAATGTGCATACCTCAATCCCATAACCATGTCAGCAATAAATGAATTTAATGTCTAAATATTCCTGAGCTCATTTACAAGAAACATCTTAAGTTACGTAAGAAAAAAATATTTACAAAAAAATTTAGTGCCTATCATATAATATCTATGATTGTTATAACAAGATATAACTTACGAAGTTTCATGAAAGTGGGCCTTGAAGAGGAATGAACAGTATAAGCATGTATGTACATCTTGTACATGTATGTATTATATTTTCAACTCTGGTTGATTCTTTGTTTCTGTAAAACAGACGACCTGTACTCATATAAATCCCATATGAAAGATATATATATAGGAAATTTCAATGAAGCATGTCTTTATTTGTGAAGCCTTGTCAATCGAAACAGACGGCTAAACACTCCACAATGTCGACTTTAACAAAACTGGCCCATTACTGTGTCATTATCTCTAATTGCTAAACTAGCACCTTGAGCAAGATAATATCACATGGATGTTGATAGCATCAGAAGGAGTTGACTAGACTAAATGAAGCTCAACTCGAATCTAAAACACATGTTTAACTCGGAATTTCCGTAAATTTTATTTTTGAAATGAAGAAAATGCTAAATTTTTGAATAAAATAGTATTTGCCCATAGATACAACACGGTAGCCATCTTTAGTTGTATAGATGGACAAATGTGACTAAATCAGCAAAATATAATTAATTCTTAGTGCATGTAGCACAAAATTCCGAAGAATTTTCTGAACGTAGAAAAAAATCCACATTTTTCTCACTGCAATAATAAATTATATACATATAATATGTAATGAATGAGTAAGAGTTTTCAGATGAATAGTTGTTTGCGTTTAAGGAAAGTGTATAGATGCCATTGAATTTATGAAACTAATAATGGTTTTTCGGTAATTATTTTTTAAAATTATTTTCCAACAAAGTAGTTCATCTATAGCTTATCAGCTATCACAATGCCTACAGTTTGCTAATTTTGATTTTCAAAAGTTGTAAATTAACAAACATTTTGTATGCAACAAACTGTTTTACTTGGCTGCCCAAATTAAGTGGAGGCAGAGGTTGCCCTATACACAATTTGTTTTACACTCCTTAACATTTTTAAGCTAACGGTTTATTCTGTCTCCCAAATGTTGCTATATTTGCTGGTGTGAAAAAATGAAAAATCTGCATGCATTGATAAGAATCGTAGCCCGAATCTGTTATTAAATTGTTTTATTAAATGCGGAAATTTGACCGGTTGCTGAAGAAAGATTGCATGAGATGGCGTGTCTTATATTCTGTACATCACCCGATACAGTTATAATGGCCTTTATTAGTGGTGGTTAATTGCAAACTAATGACTTAAACAAACGTGTATTTGTCGCCCTGTCTCATCTCGTTTTGATCTCTGTTCTTGATGATACGATCTTTAATTGTTGCCATTGCGCATGCTCTCTAACCCTCTTGACCTTTTGTTCAGCGGCGCCATCTGTTAGTTAATATGGATACAGTACCGGTGAAAAGATCGAAGTCAAGTTCAGAGAAAGGTGTTAAAGTGAGCAAGCCCTAAGAAATCGCTTGAGTTGTTTTTATTAATATATTTCATTAATCCAACTACAGTCCTCTAAGGTTTCTCTGGTTACAAAATAGAAATATATGGGATCCTAAACGTTAAGTAAAATGTGTGAATCTCATTTTGCCTGCTCTTTTTTCTTTTATTTTATTGAAGTTTGCCTGTTATGAAAATGTACAAATATAGTTTCTGTAATATATGTGTAAAACTCATCTTGTTGTATTAACTATTACGCGGATTTTACAACAACAATCGGCTGACAAAATTTAGAACAAAGTGTCTTTATTTTGTCGGATGGACAAAATTGTAAATTTTTTATTTGTGTATAAAAAAAATAAAACATTCTCGTTTCTGTTCTACATTTTGTGAGAAAAAAAAGAAGAAAAAAATCCAGTTAGAAAACATTTAATTTTAAGTTTCAAAGTGTTGATTCAGTTCTTTTACATGTGCAGCTGGATAGGTTTTGCCCGATTTCTAGCACTTAATTTTTTGTCAAAAT
>JAVFBY010112673.1:0-11927 GCA_034781015.1 Tonicella lineata
TAACATTATTGACAGAGAAATAGTCCATTTAGTTAGTGTTACATCAACAACAACAACAAGAACAACAACAACAACAAGAACAACAACAACAAAATCTCCAACAAGAGAGTGAGTGAGTTGTAGACCCCGTTCACCACGGGGTAAAAACCAAACCAACTAGTATACATATCATAAACTTTTAAAAGTTGTAAATTATAAATATTGAAATACAAATGAGATAAATTTGTAAAAAAAAATTATAAAAAAAAAGCAAAAATTACAAAACCATATGCTTTCTTTACAAGAAGGTCATAAAATTTAATTTTCCAGTAATGTCCCTCTTTTCATTTAATAAAACAGAATTAATATTAAAATGGGATGAATGACACTTACAAACACAATATTATGCGACACATTCACTGGAGAATGAACATCCCCCCTTCCCCCCTAAAACAGCAACTTCAATCACATACATGTCTCAAAACCCTAAAACATTACACGTTTTGATCAGCATTATTTCACAATTAACATCAGAGGTGTAGATTCCGGAGATGTAAGTATCCCGAAGCAGCGGCCTCGGCAAATTCCGACATGTGAACTTGTGTGATGAACCTACTGATGAACACACTTGTACTCTTGTAGACACACACACTAATAATACACACTATTATGGTCACTCAGATCTTGACTTAAATTTTGGAACATTTGGTCTTACAATGGCTTCCACTCCAGGTGGTAAAGTGATCGTCTTGTCAGATTCAAAATGGTGAGTTTTTGCTGAGTCCATGTCTATCACAGCTAAATTCACACGGTTTGTTTCAGAAGGTTTAAGGGTTAACTTTGTCGATGTTTTGTCAAACACAAACGTCAATGACTGTCCAAGGAAATCCAGCTGTCGTATTGTGAATTTTGACACACCAGGTGGTAAAACAGGGTCAAAGGTCAGTTGTTGTTGGTGCACACGAATACCAGCATATCCATATAACAGAGTTTGTAAATAAGAAGCCATGCCAGGAACAAATCCAATCTGTCCAGTGCCATCAACATACTCTGTCCATACCTGTAATAGAATAATTATAAACAAAGTTCAAATAGACTTTACGCCATACTTAATAAATGTTATTCCATGGCCATTTGGTGGTGCAAACCAGAATAGGATGGGGGAAAAATAGTTAAAAAAGACTGCCAGACACAACAAAAAATCTGTTTTTAGAGTAGTATAGCTCATAGAGCTCAGCACAAGGGCCCAGCTTATCCTGGGTATACTGTAGGACACGAGGCCCCTGGACTTCATCCCCCCTAAACATGACCCCCGCCTGGACTTTATCCCCCCCCCCCCGGACAAGAGCCCCTCCGGGACATTATCCCCGGGACACGATCCCCCAACCACTTTTTGTTGTGTTCCAAGTACAAAAAGTCCAATATTTCCAAACAAAAGATCTTTTTAATTTATTTAATTTTGGATCAATTGCGGGGATCGTGTCCGGAAGAGGGGGAAAGGGGGGTGGGGGGCTAAGTCCAGGATGGGATCGTGTCCCGGTGGGGATAATGTCCGTGTGGAGTTAGTGTCCAGGAGGGATAAAGTCCGGGCGGAGCTCCTGTCCGGGGGGGGGGGGGGTAGTCCGGGAGGGGCAAAGTCCGGGCAGGGAATGGGGCCCAAGGGGGATCATGTCCGTAGGGGCTCGTGTCCGGCATTTTTTTTTTTATAAAAGTATTATACAAACAAACTGAACATAATAACACTATGACCTCGAAATGTCAAAGATTAATGCGACCTGAGCTGGTTGAACTCGATCTACTACTGATTGATAATTGATCTTAAAACAAACAGTTAGTACAATTGTTGTTTACCCATTTCTTAATGGCGATAACCTTGGGAGTATCCTCTCTGTGTTTTCTACAAACTATACAATAATCGACCAACAATTTAATTTAACAATTTATTTGTCCGTTTCATTGCGGGTGTAAGTGGTTTGATTTATTACTTGCTCTTTATATACATATAGCCTACGGTCTTTGTTTGGAAATCGACAAACGATGAATTGCTTCAACAAAACTTATTGATTGTTTTTGTATACTTTTAAAAGCACTGGCATAGCAAATACCAGTTTCCACTTCTATAGCAATACAATAAACATATACAGGATTATATCGATTTTATTATAAAGGAATGTCTCATTCAGCTTATTTTTCATTACCCTAGTTGTCGATTCCCACCCCAATGCATGCCAAAGATATATTGTTCGTAAAAAAATATATATTTAAAATCGATTTTACAATATAGGGCCTAGCCTACGTCAACAATACCGAATTTGATGCCGGATTTTTTTTTTTTTTACTTCATCTTAATAACCTGTATATATATATTTTCGTGTGTGTGTGGATGTCATACAACCGCCATGCTACATGTTTTAATCAACGATTTTTCTGTATTACCTTGATTTGGTCTTAATGAGGCCTAATATACCTTTCTCACGGAAGGGGTGGCGCTGCAAAATTTCGCTGCGAAAGCGAGGCGACCTGCTTTAAACATTCTTAATCACGATGTCTCCACACTGTGACGTCATCGCTGGAGCATCACTTAGGACGCTAACATTTATGATGCAACAATTGAAACGTCATCAAATACGTCAAAAGGGATGATCACCTCGCTTTCGTTTCAACATGGCGCTTCCGTGAGAAAGGTCTATGGGTGGAAGAAACTACCCTTGTCGTGTCTGGCAACATAAAAGACGTGACAGGACAAAGATAGGGGAAAAAATACATGACACCGCAAAAAAAGTCTACTTCCTGCACCCCTTTAATTAGCTCAGAAAGCACCAGGGGCTCGTTTTACGAAGCATCCGCAGGTTACCTTCAACGCAATTACCATGACATCTACCAGTGAAGCATTGTGACGTCATGACAAATATGTTAAAATGTAAACTGTGCAAGCTTCGTAAAACAAGCCCCAGGTGTGAAAGATAGCATTATATGATGTTGAAATGAACACTAAAGATAAAAAAAATTATCAAGAACAACTGCTCAATTGATTGATTATTTCGTGTTTAACATCATGCTTGTGAAGGGGTATTTCACCTTTATGTCGCCAGCCCTAAAGAATGAGAAAACCACCCTTGAGGAAAATTGCAGAGGAGTAGCAACTGATACAGTTGATGATTTAACAAGTTGGTATGTCAGAATTTTTTAATAGATTTTTGTGTTTGTTAACTTTGTTTGATTGGGGTTTAATGCTAGGCTCAGGGGTATTTCACCTATATGAAGGTGTGTCAGCCCAATGGGTGGAGGAAACCACCCTTGGCATCACTGGCAACATAAAAGACAAGACAGGAAAAAACAAGACACCACAAAAAAATTCTACTTCCTGATGCCCCTTACTTCAGAGAGCACAGGGGGGGTCAGGAACTCTTGCCCAATCACCCGTTTTTATATTACACGGTTTCTTTATTTTTGATACAATTTTAATTTCCTGGTATCTGATGGAAGTTTCTGTGGATAGAAAATGTTGTTCTAACTGTCAAACAGTATAAACAAAACACACAAATCATACAAAACCCAAACACACGATTAATTGTAAAGCTGCAAACAAAATTGGTTTAGGTAAAAAAAACATTCTGGTCAGTCGGGTAAATCCAAACAACGTTTTTAATTTTTGCCAGAGTAAACACATTTTTGGTCTACCTATCCACATTTTAACTAACTATTTCTTCATTAGCTGTTGTTACCCTTTGTTTGATTGGAGTTTAAAAGCTGTGCTCAGGGGTATTTCAACTATATGACAGTGAGCCAGCCCAATGAGTGGTGGAAACACGAACCCTGGACATAACTAGCAACATAAAAGAGGAGACAGGACAAGGTCAGGCAAAAAAAAAACCACCCAAAAATCTACTTCCTGATGCCCCTTAGCTCAGAGACGAGGGCATCAAGAAGCTCTCGCCCAACCACCCGCATAATTTATGTAGAATAGGAGCATGGTGCAAACATATACCTCTTGAATCCCCAAAGTAGGGGTAATGTCATTTACAGGTTAATAGCACTTCAAACTAATTCACCTTAAAGTTCAGTTATTGATCACCCATCATAATCCCCGTTCCTCCAATAAACCAAATTGATTTAATGGTTTTACACAAGGTAATTGACCTCAACAGTGATCAACATTCCACTACAAAACCAATCAATACACTTCAGTACAAACCATTACATCTAAACAAATCCACATTAACACTGCCAGTTAAAAACATTGATTGATTGATTGATTAATTGATTGATTGGTGTTAAATGGTGTGCTTATGGGTACATGTATGTCACCTACTGTATATGATGGCGTGCCAGATCAATGGCGGAGGAAACCACCGTTGATATCAACGGCATGTGAAACACAGGACAGGACATGGACAGGATAAAAAAACAGGACATCATAACAAATCATCTTCCTAGCTGATGACCTTTGGATGAAAGAGTTTGTTTATTTAATGTCATACTCAGGGGTATTTCACCTATATGTATAAACACTGTGCCTGGCCAAATGGTGGTGGAAACCACCGTTGACGTCACTGGCAACATAAAGGATAATACAGGAAAAGGACAGTAAATAAATATTACGCCACAACAAAACTACCTCCTGATTCATCTCATCTCTGAGAGCACCACAGCATCCGGAAGATCTCGCCCAAAAACACACTAGGTGTGAGAGCGCCATGGCATCAGAAGCTGTTGTCAAACACTCAAAATATTGAGCTTCTGACAGATCTATCGATCGATTGATTGGTTTGTTTGTTTGTTTGTTTGATTGGTGTTTAACGTCGTACTCAGGGCTATTTCACCTATATGACGACGAATTCTCCACTTCTAAGACAACCCTTCTTGATATGGTGGAAAACCGGGAAGGAAATCTCGGAAAAACCACTCCCGCTATAGCCGAAGTCTCCTACAATGCATGTGACTCCCTCTGTACCTAAGCAGGTCCACTGGGGGGATCGAACCCGTGCGGTACATCGAAGGAGGATCGGTAGTCACGTCAGTCAGACGCTCTAACTACCAAGCCACGGCGCGGGCCCGATGGTAATTGGAGGTTTGATCAGGGTGAGATCACCATGTATACTTAGAATTTGGCTGTACAGTATATGACCCTTTACTTACTGTCTGCGGAATTCATGTTCACTAGCTCTGTGTCTCTCAATTTGCTGACGGTAAAAATCCCTGGCAAACTCCAGCCCTGATTTGTTACGTCTTAATTGAATCAACAGTAAGACTAACTCCTCATGCTGAAAAGAAAAATAACAAACTTTGGAAATTTGTCTGCAAAATTCTGTTAGATTATTATTTATTTACCAAGGTCTTTCAAAAATAAAAGTTAAAAATAAAAAATCTAGGTTAAAAAAACAAAATGCTGGGCTTGTCCTTTAAAAGTGTTAAATGCAATCCTTTATGTCTGATGAGCAGGTGACTTTATTTTCAAGTTATGTTCACAACACATATGTCTGAATATCATATAAAACAGTAATGGCGGCCATCTTGTTGTCCAAAATTTGGTGGAACACAAGCTCATCTGTAGTTACATGTACATGTACATGTACATAATGGAGCTTCATTCTAAATGTAAGTTTGAAGCTAATCTGTAAATTAATTTTCTAATTAATACATCTGAATATCACATAAAAACTGTTATGGACGTCATGTTTGTTGGCCATAATTTTAATAGTGCAATGCAATCCCATGCACCATCTTTACAAGGGGAAACTAAAAGGGGATTCACAGAAAGACAAACAATTTAAGAATTAGCTTTTATAATATATTTTACAACAAAGAACTTACTGATTTTCCCAGGAGATTTTCAGCATTCAAGCTCAGTCGTAACCGTGTACCATTGATAGGATATTTAGATAGAATATTTTTAGTTTCCTGAAAGATAATTCAGATCATAAAGAGTTAAAATCACCAAACCAGTGTTTCCGTTTACCGGCAAATAAAAATTAACAAGGACAGACAAATAGATAGATTATAAGCCCTACAGACTGGCAAAATACTTTATTGTCCATATAGGACACATTGCTGTGGACTGGTATATGTACGTACATGTACCTGACCATATTATTGGGACTGGCAAATTTCTACTCAGCCGGTTCTATGGACTGGCAGAATTATCGGGCAGGGAAAACACTGCCAAACTACATACATGTAACTCTCCAATCATCTCAGGAATATAGGTTTGTACAAGTAGTATAGAATAGAAGATAGAAAAGTTTTATTGGAACTTGATTTAGTTGAAGCTGATAACCCAGGATGAGTGGGTCCCAACACTTTTTGTATCTCTAAACTTAACAGAAAATTAACATACCGTACAGACTAGAAATAACTGGACACGCAAAAATACACAAGACAAATAACACACTGGATTCTTAAAAAGCGCCATTTAGCACAACTCACCTCTGCCACGCAATCAAGAAACCAACAACACACGTCTACTTTTACATACATGTACCAAAAAAAATCCACTCATTAGAATTTCTCCTCATCATGTTTTCACCACGTCCATCTTCTTATAAGTTCATACAAGTTATATGTAAGTCCTTCGAAGCAATATGTAACTTTTTATCTTTGTTTAACAGGTACCCAGTCAAAAAGCCTATCGGAAACAAGGCCGACACAATGAGCATATGCCTTTTTGCAAGAACCAATTGAAAAGTTCAAACGAAACGACCATGGCACGAACCAAACAATACCTGGGCATCACACGTTTGCAAAAAGGTACAGGTGCGATTAATTTTTATTTAAACGTTGACTCAAACATATGGGCATTAGTCTTGCTTCGTTTTAGGCAAGATTTGTTTTTGTTTCAGAGGCCTTTTAACAGAAGGTATGTTATATCTAGTCTGTACTGTACATATATTTAACTTC
Organism: Tonicella lineata; assembly: GCA_034781015.1. NCBI lineage: Eukaryota > Metazoa > Mollusca > Polyplacophora > Chitonida > Mopaliidae > Tonicella > Tonicella lineata. The sequence goes on from JAVFBY010112673.1 coordinate 6,877, forward strand.
TTTGTTGGCGCAGCAGAATGAAACTTTGAACAGTCAATGAGGTTCCATGGAATTACAAATGTATTATCATACACAGGAACTTTAATAACTAATATGTTATAGCCCGTCATTCTTTTGAAAACTCTTAGTGCTATAAAAGTGTGAGTAAAATGAGAAACATTTTTACCAAATATACCAAACCATCTTACCAGCACGTCAGAATCTGCCATATTTGGGTCCTCTTTAACTGTGTCAATTGGTAATCTGTCTTTCCTGGGAACATGTCGTCTCTGTGGTGGACTTGCAATAGGATTCGGACCATGTGACAAATACCCTTCTTCTCTGGGTGCTCTACTCTATTGAAAATAGGACAAAGTACATGTGGAATAAGCTATGATAACACAGTACTCTCAGAGCTAAGGGACTTCATGTAGCGTATTTGTTACGGCAGTGTGAGACATAAGGGCCTGTCTGATAGCCAATGCTATCATACATTTTCTTGCGTTATGATAAAATCATCCAAGAGAGCCAAATTAACATACATGTACATGTAATTTTCCTTGAACCAATTGTCTATGATAATACTTTTGCTAATGCCACACACTGGTTGCTGTGGCCTGTTTATTGTCTTGTCCAGTCTATGATGTTGATGTCAAAGGTTGTTTCCTTCACCCTTTGATCTGGCACTGGCATACATGTACATGTAACTCACATACATGTAGGTGAAATTCCCCTGACCATGGCGTTACGTCACCAGCGTCACAAACCAATCAATCAAGAAATATTATTTGTTTGTTTGATTGGTGTTTAACATGGTACTCAGGTCAAGGAATATGAAGCTACATGTAATTCCCAATAGATTGAGGGAGTCATCCTGGAGAATGTTGATTAATGGAAATCAATTCCAGCTATTGCTTAATAATATTGACTTACTCATTGATTGCTTGTTGTTTAACTGACAGAGAAATAGTCTATTTAGTCAGTGTTACATCAACAAGAAAAACAACAAGAAAAACAAGATAAAGAAAAAAAGACTCTAAAATTGAGTGACAATTTCTTCCAAGTTCACCTCGGGGTAAAAAGACTGATTGAAGGTTTACACTGTACTTAAATTCAATGTTAGCTCAACAAACGAAGACACTTCCAATGAATGAGAAAATACAAGATATAATTGTCAAATATATTCATAAAAGGCAATGAGTTAATGCTTACCTGTGGGTGGTCATTTTTGGGTGGAAATTTGGGAGATGGATACTGGAAAAAGGTAGCTTTATTTTGATGTCGAATAGCCTCATTCTCAGAGGCTATCAATAAATCATGTTGAGTTTGTGGAGTTTTAGACATAGCCAGTTCTTGAGCAATTTGTTGTCTCATATCTACTGGCAGGGGAGGTCGAGATGGTGCAGAGCCTCCAAACAAATACTCCCTACTGTTTCGTAACGGTACATTAGCCTCATTGGATATATTCTCATAATTATTAGGTGGGCTAATACTAAGACCAGGGTTTTTACCAGGTGATATTCTTTGAGTATTGTCAGGAGAGTCGTGTAAGTCAAGACCACTGAGATTTTTCTGATGAGGGATAGCATAAACTTGAGAGTTTCTCTGATATGGAGGACCTGGGTCATATTCAAAACTGCTGTTCGAATTAATGCCATTAGGGTTTTTATCTCGTTTAACCTTGGCATAAATAACTTCTGGTTCATCAGTAAATCTATTGTCCTGAGAATCTTGCCCTGGAATAAAGTCTTTATTATACCCTAACATTTGATGATGGTCTCTTTCAAAACTATTATTAATACTATTTCTTCCATAAGCTGCCTTTTCCTGATCCGCATAGCTTCCACGAATTCGTGGATCTCGATCAGTATAGCTTCCACGACCCTGAGGGCCTTGATCATCATGGCTTCCACGACCTTGAGGGCCTTGATCAGCAAAGCTTCCACGACCTTGATCAGCATAGCTTCCACGACCTTGTGGCTCATCATCAGCATAATTTCTGCGCAAATGGGGATCCCGATCAGCAAAGCTTCCTCGAACCTGAGGACCTTTATCAGCATAGCTCCCACGACCTTGTTGACCTTGATCAGCGTGGCTTGTTCGACTTTCGGGATTTTTATCAGCAAAGCTCTGACGCATTTGTCCATCCTGACCAGCAAAGCTTCCTCGACCAGTAGACCTTTGATCTGCATAACTTCCATTACCATGATCAGCATAGCTTCCGCGACCTTGGTGGTCTCTATCGGCATAACTCTGACGTAATTGTGGGTCCTGATCAGAGTGGCTTCCACGACCTGGATGTCTCTGATCAATATAGCTGGATGAAGCTTGGGGATCTCTACTTGATAAACTCCGGCGACCTTGAGGGTCCTGGTCAGCATAACTTTCACGACCTTGTAAGCTATGATCAGCATAACTTCCACGACCTTGGAAGCTATGATCAGCATAGCTGCCCCGACCTTGTGGATCATTGCGATCAGCATAGCTTTGGCGTAATTGTGGGTCTCGATCTGAGTAACTTCCACGCCCATGGGAATTGTGATCAGCATAGCTTCCGCGAACGTGTGGCTCCTGACCAGCGTAGCTCCCACGTAAATGCGGCTCCCTTTCATCATAAATATAGTTCTTTTGAGGCAGCTTTGCCATATCTGCATATCTATCATTTTCTTGAGGTACTTCACCTGCAAAGCTTCCTCGAGGCATACCAGTGTATGGATCTATTCTTTGATCACTCCTGAGAGAGGCATTGTGTGGTGAAACGTTAGAGGATACTGAATGTCTACTAGGGTTGTGAGAATAAGGGGCAGTTGGCTCAGACGTTTTCAAATTGTCCTGGAAGTTGTTTGGCCTGTGTCTCTGATCAGTTAAGGACTCCCGAGTATGAGAGTCTCGGGTTTGTGGGGGGCCAAAATTTGGTCGTAGACCTGGAGGACCTTCCCCTGCATAGCTGGATCTATATGGATCATGTCTGTCCTCGTTTGGATCAGATATTTGCTGATAAGGATCTGTATTAAGACTGGATGGGTTTTGGTGTGGATCTGGATGCCTGTCATGATAAGGATCAGATCTGCCAAGATATGAATCTCTGTGTCGCTCATCACTCAAACTCGACCTGTTTTGTTGAGGTCCATGGTAGTACGGTTGATGTCCTTGAGGTGCAAACTCCATGTCTGGTGGGTTAACATGTGACTGCCAGTTCGGACTTGAAGGGTGAGATGGAGCTTTATAGTTGTTGTTATGTTCCGAGTCTTGTAGATAACGAGGGTCTTGACTATAAAAACACAACAGGAAAAACTTTTCGTATTAGTGATACTATACACCAATCAAATAACATAATCAAAAAGGAACACATCAACAATGTCTTCACTGTGTCTGGCACAATAACACTAAGTGTTTTATTTAAAATATTTTTTTAAGGATATTTCTATATAATTTTACAGACATTATCTATGAGGTATGTTTTATAATTGAACACAAAAATTAAATATCTTTAAAAAGTGGATAAATGCAGAACACTAAACAACTTAGCTGACTGTGTCAATACAGTGTCAATACAGTGTGGACATGGTGTTGACACCATGTTCCCCGTGTCATTAGGTTATTTATTTGGTGTACTGTACATGTATTTTATTTATTAACAATTTAGATTAATAGTTTTTTGATGGGGGGTTTACACCTGATGTTATTTCACTTCTATGACACCATGTCAGCCCTATGAGTTAAGGAAACCACACTGGACATCACTGGCAACAAAGAGACGGGAGATTCACCCCGACTCAAAACAAGACGCTCAAACAGATTGTCTTCCCAAGAGCTCAGAGAGCATAAGGGCACAGGGTTCTCCCACTAATTAATCAACCACTTTTTTTAAAACAAGTTTATTGACATAACAGTACACTTTAAGCTGCTGCTGAAGGCTTATACTGTATACACATTTAGGTACACATTTAATTTTTGGAGAGAAAAAAACGCATGATCCATATTCAGCAATAGTGGGTGACAAATGAATATACATGTAGGCAACATATAAAAAAACAAATATGTTATTAAACCAATATCAACGAAAAAATAATACTACTCAAAAGAAAATATGTCTTCTTTAGTTGTTAATTGTATAAGAATGCTACATCAAATTGAAACAGTTAATTTTTTAGCTATATCATACATATATCCTCAGTGGAGGCATGTCACAATTTCTTTCTCTGCATTTAAAAAAATTTATTATAAATAAAAATGAATTGTTAGTTTGTTTGATTAGTGTTAAGTGTATTTCGCTTAAATGACGAGGGATTCTCCACTCTTAATATTATGGTGGGAAAAAAAAACGAGAGAACTTTTTTCCTTCTACATGTACATCATGTACATGTATATGTATTCATTTTATATTTTAATCTTTATTACTAATCAATCGCTTTGTAAAAAACAATACTTTTTATTTCTTTTCAGTTACAGGAAAATGTTTTTATTTAAATGATTTACACATTCTTTATTTGACTTAGACATGGAAAATGAATCTATCTGTTACATTTGTATATTCTTTTAAGGTATAGAACAAGTCCGTTGGACTTAATTCCGCCACATTCATATTAACAGAAGTCTATTCACTAGAAGTACATGTATGCAACTCGCCTTAATGTCATGTCCACGGTATTGGGGACCGGCAAATAATAGTCATGTCAGATTTCAGCCCGTTGACTTTTTAATAATGAGGAATGCTGGACTTTAAATCCTCCTCTACTGTGTGTCTTGCAAGCCTACATCCCCGGACTGCTTGTCAGCTATTGTTCACAGTCGATTTGCTTGTGTGCCAAGTCACATTATATGTTATAACAGAGTACAGGGCACACTTTCACAAAGCATCCTTAAGCTAAGGAGATCTTAATTAACATGACGACCAGTACTGAAGGTATATGTTGTCATGACAGTTAAGGTCTCCTTAGCTTAAGAAGGCTTTGTGAAAGAGTGCCCAGGGGCCGATTCCACAAAGGAGTTTTGTACTTAAGTCAAAATCTTTAAATCTACCTAAATAACATACTTTTGAATTTTGACATTTAATATTTGGGATTTATTTT
>JAVFBY010112784.1:0-11926 GCA_034781015.1 Tonicella lineata
ATTGAATTATAAGTGACTTTGTGAATTGAATTATAGAAGGCTAGCTGTGAGTGAGATTTTTGGCAGCCTATATATTATGTTAATTAAACACAAACAACTAATAAATACAGCCGTGCCCATAAATCGCCATACTTTTATTAAAATATAATAAAACTTCCAGAAACTTGAATTGTTGTCTTTGGTTTTATTCTCTGAAATATCAGGAATACTAATACCGAGTAAAGAAAAGACATGCATCACCTCAAACATCGCCTCAAGTGGTGGTGAAATTGACCTATTATGTAGAACAAATCAGCGTATAATGTATAATTAATCGACATTGTAGAAAGATCAATCGGTAATGTAGAATTTTGGTTATCGGATAATGTAGCACAAACATCAACGGGTTGTGTAGATTGACTGATTGGTGTTTTACGCCACACCCAGCGGCATTTCGGCTACGCTGTAGCGTGAACATTTATACTTTATGGCTTATATCTTAAAAGCACACTAACCGCTAAATGGGTTAAAACTATTTATAAAAGGAAAATGGGCGAGTTTCTGTAATTTTCTCAGACAGAAAAAGTTATGAACTTTCCATTTTTCACATAAACCGAAAGCTTTTTTTTCCTATTTTTCTTTAAAATCAAAGTTAAAGTTTGTATTTTGAGGCGTTCACCAGAAGAAAAAAACAACAGGCAGTTATTGTATTTGTTGTTGCTGTTACAGTTTACGATAACTGGGTAAGGTGATATGTCTTTGGTCGCTCACAACGCTTAAGCGACAAATTACAACAACGGAAAACGTTGCTTATATATTTTAGGTAACTAAATGTCACTTAAGTGATACATTTTTGGTTTAAATTGTTTTCAGCTACCATCACGCTTAGCGGTTAGTGGTGCTTAAAAACATCCAAGGCCTTACATAAAATGAGAAATTAAATAGCCGCAAATGGACAGAGAAAAGTGTTAAAAATCTTGAAAGTCCAGTGGATCCAACTTCGGTATTTATGACCAATCGAGATGGGACGCATCATCCAGAGCAAATTCGTCCACCATCTTGACCAGACGGTGGAACTTAATGGAATTCCCTCGAAAAGGTGATAGTCGTACATCCACCTTTGTTCCCTCTAAGGGGTCAAATCAGTTGAACAAAGTAACCGACTTTGTTCCCAGGGGAACGTTTAAGCTCCGTCTACACGATGAAACATTTGTTGTAGAACAAGACACAACTTTTGTTTAACTATGTTGAAGCTTGTTGAATGTCCCTGTCCACCCAATACAACACGATAAAACATTGTCAAACTTTTGTTTGGAGCTGTTGTATGATAATAAAAAAGGAGGGAAAATCGTTAAATAGACAAAAGGATTCAACTTGCATTGCCAAAAATGTATGATCGTAACACTTCGTCAATTGCTGCTGCAGCAACAATCTTTTCTGTCATTATTGTCTTCATAAAGCGTCGCCGTAGCGTCTGCACTGGAAATCCCCAGGTCTCCAGCAGGCCTGCCATCGTTAAGTCATGTGACAAAAACTACGGCAGGTAATAGTTATTCGTATGTTGATTGGTTAATGTGAAAAGTAGGACACAACATAAGTTGGTCGGTATTGGAAAATATGTGCATGTTCCAACATCATGCAACTTTTCTGTCGATGTTTGAGCTTGTTGGATTGTGCGGTCTACACAAGCCAATAGATGCCTTCCAACATGATAAAACGAAGTTGTGCCTTGTTGTCCAACAAAAGTTGCATCGTGTAGACGGGCCTTTAGGTTTGGAAGACCTTGATCTTCCCCCATCACTGGCATCAATGGGCTTTTCAAACTCGAAAGTTTGAACTGCGTCTCTTTTGGCTTTGAGGGACGAGCCTCATGTCCAAATGGTTTCTTATCGTTTGTTTTCTTGTTGGTTTTGAATTACTATACGTATGTTTGTTTCATTATTTGGTTTAGAGTAACTATTTTGTTTGTTTGTTTGGTTTTGTGTTGTTTAAAGTATAGTTAGGTGGGCTTTTGGTCTGACTTGCTATGGCGGTTGTATATGGTTTAGAGTTCTCCACAACAACAGTAGGATTATCATCCCCAAGAGGCCAAGTAAAAAGTGTCTGTGTAGCGACAAACACACTCGTGACACTAGTGATCGTGGCATACGTTGGTTGATTGACTGATTGGTGTTTTACGCCTCTTTCGGCGGTATTTCAGCTTCGCTGTGGCGTGAACATTCCAACGTTTTTAATATTTCACAACTCGAATGATATGACTGTTCCAACTTGAAGCATCCATAACCGTACATCAAAAAAGAAATGAAAAAAAACTGAAAATGGTCAGACATAAGTTTCAAAATTTTAAAATATATTTAACAAAAAATTTTCATTTCGTTTTTAAAAATGAGATAGTCAAATATCCCTTAAACCATTCGTGGCATATATTTATACATCTAAAATATTAGGGGTGGTTATCGAGAGGAATATTACTATTGCGATAGTATTGCAACAGTCCAAACAACTATCGCGATACTATTGCAATAGCTGAGTTACTATCCCGATACTAATGCGATAGTTGGGTGACTATTGCGATACCATTGCGATAGTTTTACATATTCGCAAAAATTAACATTTTCTGTTGTACATAAAATGGCGCTTTAGTCAATAGCGCTTTTTCAAATGAAAATGAGTCTACATGACTAATAAAAAAAATATTGATTTTATATTCAACAGCTCTATATTTATATTCTTTCTTACAGCCAACTGTTAATGTTTTATTGTCCATTCATTCAAAACAATACTATAAGCTTGCAATTTTGAATTGGATAGCAAAACAAAAAAAAGATAAGGAACTATTGAAAGAATGAAGATTGTTATGAGATTTACCGACAAAAGGTAAACTATCGAACCCCTCGATAGTTGACGAAGCAATCGGCGATAGTTATCGATGTTTTGTTTGACTATCGATATTTTACTATCGGGGCCTTTACTATCGCGATAAGACGATATTTCGATGCATCGTTATAGCCCTATAAAATATGTTTTATTAAAGCAATACATTCATACAAACCCTACAGATTGGAAAACAGTAATTATGGATACGGAACGACTGTTCGTAGCACTGTAGTGATTAGCTACCATTAGATGGAGTTGACCTGTCCACCTGAAAATTAAAAATGGTGTAAAACTATAATTACTTACATAATTTGCTCACTTAACGTTGGTTGGTCGTGACATACATGTCTCATGAGATCATGCAATATTAATTCAGACCCAAACTCGAATTGTGGAAGGAAATATCCACAGACAAATATCCAAAATCCTTCTGCCATTTGTATTAACAGACATGGCGGATGGGTGTCTAAGAAGAATAACTGGGATATTTCCTTCCACAATTCTATATTATGGTCTGCCTAACTCTGGAATCAGATTAATATTTATAAATATATATAAATCTGATTCCAGTGTTAGGCAGATCAGGCTAAAAGTCCAACATTAGGCAGACTAAATGCATATTTTAAAATAATGCTTTATTTACACTGAAAATTGCACAGTTTAATCATCACTAATGACATTTGCACAATGATATAAGAAGAACAAATCTAAAAAGCAAAATTAAAAAAATATACATACTTGCTGGTCTACCTAATAAAAATATATAAAAGACCAGCATTATGATGCCCAGTATATATATTCCAGCCTTAGTCAGACCAAGGTATATACACTGAAAACCAGCTTTAGGCATACCAGAAGTATATCAAATCCAGCGTTAGGTACACTAATTGTATACACTCTTGTATGTACCAAGCAAAAGTATGACATATATATTCTAACCATAGGCCGATCAATCATACTGGAAGTGTATTTATATATTTCAGCAGAAGATAGACTTGATAACAAAAAATTCAAGAATACATCCCACTGGGTTTTTTTTTACCCAGCATTACAATCATATTAATTTTTTTTTTACTCATCAAATAATGGCTCTAATGAGCATCTCATGGCAAAGATAAACTGTTTTAAAGCCAGTTATAATTCCTGAAGGAGGCTGGTGCGATTTTCTCCATAATATCTGTTTACATGAGTACCATTAAACTAGTGTTAAGTTGATATTTTAACATTAAGACGATGTCTCCTTTAAGCGTTGTTTCTGTTTTTTCGTGAAATATATATTTTACAGGATATATAGACTTTTGTTCTACATCTATAACCCTCTCCCACAAAATGGGCCGATAATCAAGTCTATACAGATTGCTCATATAGATCATCATTACATGTTTTTCAGGCTATTTAAACATTTTGACACATAATTATGTATTGTGTGTACCACCAGCATTATTATGATAATATATATATATATATATATGGAGGCATGTCACATTTTCTTTCTCTGCATTTATAAAAATATATATATTCCAGCCTTAAGCAGACCAATTTAAATATACATGTTTATACATCTATGTTTATACACCTAAAACCAGCATAAGGCATACCAGAAGTATATGAATTTCAGCATACATGTTAGGCAGACCAATTTGTATATATGTTAGATACACACTCCCGTATGAAAAAAAGCATCATGATATAAATATATATTCCAACTGTAGGCAGATCAATCATTCTAGAAATATATATATTCCAACACAAGGCAGACTTATCATGTTTGTTTTATTTCTGTATCCAAGGATATATCCCACTTGTATTGTTACTCAGCATTACATTCATTTACATGTATATTATGCAAATTTTTACACATCAAAAACCAGTAAATATAAAAGACTTGGTAGGCTAGGGCAATAAAAACTGTTTAGAACCCAATTTTAAATCATGATGAAGTCTTGTCCAATGTTTTCTCTATAACCAGTATTATGATGCTTAGTATATATTCCAGCCTTAGGCAGACCAATTGATATACACTGAAAACCAGCTTTAGGCATACCAGAAGTATGTAAATTCCAGCATTAGGCAGACAAACTTCTATATATTTTAGATCATAATTCCAGCATTACGCAGACGAACTTCTATATATTTTAGATCGTTTTTCCAGCATTATGCAGACGAACTTATATATTATATCATAATTCCAGCATTATGCAGACGAACTTCTATATATATGTTAAATCATAATTCCAGCATTGTGCAGACGAACTTGTATATATGTTAGATCATAATTCCAGCATTATGCAGACGAACTTCTATATATATGTTAGATCATAATTCCAGCATTAGGCAGACGAACTTCTATATATGTTAGATCATACACTTTAGTATGCACCAAACAACATTATGATATATTTACTCCAACCATAGGTCGATCAATCATGCTAGACGTATATATATTGCAGTAGAAGGTAGACCTATTAAATTTGTATAGATCGCTTTTAAAGAATGCGTCCCACTGGTATTTTGCCCAGCATTACGTTCATTTAAATCATGTTAGCATGAGCATCTGCTGGCAAGGAAAAAATGTTTAAATGCAAAGTTTAGATCCTGATGGACGCTTGTCCCCTTTTCTCCATATATTTGTTTTAATGCGCATGCTGATAACTAGTGTGTAAGAGGCTATTCGCAAAATGTATACCTGGTTTTCTATATTAATCTAGAATGACCAGAATTAGAAAATTTCAGAAAGTATCAACCTCGAGAATGTGCGACATACATGTAGCTTATTAAAATACTAATAAATTCTGCATTATAGACTTTACAAACTGTATTATTTTTTTAAATACAGTACATCGCACATTCACGGTGGTGATATTTTCTGAAAGGTTATACTTTGGTCTATACCAGTAAAATATGGAAAACACGGTTTAATTCGTTTCAGTTGATTTTTGGCCAAAATTATGCAGTATAGTAACTCCGAATAAAGTCGTCATGGTAATCAATATTTCGGTTTTAATTTAAAACCATTTTCAAGAACACATAAACTGTACAGAGAGTGTGTATATATAGTTGAAGCATGAGGCAATATTCAAATTAGTTAACGATAACAGTAGTGTAGCGTGAAAATTACTGGCTAGGTATAAAGAGGTACATACATATGTAAATTATAATTTGCATTTTTTATTCGGAGAGTTACTTATTTGATTTTATTTCTTAAACTCCTCTGTGGCTTACATGGATTATTCAGTATAGCTTCTTTAAATAAATGTACTAGCATTAACAGGACCGCACTGTCTCGTAAATACAGTGTAAATAGAAGGGGCTCGAGCTTAAGATAAACATCCACCCTGTACCATTATCTCAACAAGGGGCCATAACTCCATAAATCATTGCCCGAGAATGACCAATTTCAATAGGATTCCCACAATTCCCTAGATACTTAATACATGTATATATAAATTTGGGCGCCCCATGTGATATTGTTTGAGATATTATGGTATAGAAAAAGTTGAAAAAGGGGCATAACTCCATAAATTATGTCCACAATTCACTAGATACATAACACATCCAAATTTGGTGGCCCTACATGATTTTGTTTCGGAGATATCGAGGTAATGGAAGAGCAATCCGACATAATGTGTCTACGACAGTACCCCTTAGTCAAAATTGGCCGAGGGGCAAAAATAATAAATTAAAGGACAAAATGAAAAGTACAGCTCCATGTCAATAGTGTGGATTGATTGATTGGAGTTTAACTCCGTACTCAGGGGTATTTCACCTTTATGATGGCGTCCCTGACAATTTAAAGCATACAAAAACTAAGACTTGAGATTATGAACCCAAGTGTTTTATGCGACACTCCGCCCAAGTTGTACTTTTATGTCAAGTTTAAAGATGCTGTGTGGAATAATGAGGAAGAAATGGCTTGGACAAGCGGAAGCATACAAATACTAAGACTTGAACCTGTGACCTTGATCTAAAATCCCCATTTTTTTTAAAGCGACACTCCTCCTTCTGAAGTTGTACTTTTGTGCAAAGTTTCAGATTTCTGTGCGAAATAGACTTGACCCTGTGACCTTGACCACATGACAAGAATAACACCATGATAATGCACAGTCTCAATATGTCATGTAAAATAAATTTTAGCACTTTACATTGAGTAGTTTTAGATAGAGCTTGGAATATGCCACGATGTAGAGTGAAGGCAAAGGACAGACAGATGGAAGGACACACACACTTTCAAGAATGTAACATGAATAGCCTCATGACAGTGCACAGTCCTGATATGCCAGCTATGATATAAAATAAATTTCAGCTCAATACATTGAGTACTTTTCGAGATAGAGATCGGAATATGTCAGAAGTTAGAGTAGAGACGGAAGGACAGACGGAGCCTATTTATCTTTGCGGGGGTAATCTTTGCGGGGGTATAAAAATAAAGACAAATTTTGACCTCGAATGGGCTGTCCATCTTTAGAGGTATAGCTAACTTGTACATGTATGTATTGTGAACAGAACTAAGCAAAATACATAATATAATACCAGCAAAAAATGAAAACAAACACACAAACATTTGTAAACAGTATTGTAATTTGGATTTATTCATCAAGCAGGAAAGTTGAGGATATACTTTTGTTTGTTATTGTAACAATGGACAAGAGGTCCAAGGTTGAATCTATATGGCACACCTGAGACAACAAGTTAAAATTTTCAAAATAATATTAAGCTTTTTGAGCTCAACATATTTATGTAAAGAAAAAAGTGAATTTTCCAATAAAACAAATATACATTGAAATTAGGCATCAATATTGCCCAGTAAATTATTAATTCAATTCCATGGACGCATACACAAATGTATGACCACTCAATATACAATACAGCAGTAAATATTCTGGTTACAAGCTGCACAATATATGAACATCTCAATTTTGTCCGGTGAAACCTTGATGAAAAAAAACAAAAACATTTTAGTTTGTTTGGTGAGTATCATAGTAAGTGTATTGATCTTATAGGAGAAGATTCATCATACTCAGCAATTCTTAAAATGGTGGAAAACTTGAGGAAACCAGGTGAAAACCCTGTGATAGCCAGTTAAAAGTACCTACGCAGGTCAATATTTGATGCTTACTATTGTATTCTAGCTACGGATTGAGATTATTTTTTCAATATTCTGTCTAACAAATTACACATTTCATCATTTTTGTCAGCTTTAATCTTGTTCAAAATAGGTTAACATTTGATGATAACTACTGTATTCTAGGTATGCATTGACATTGATTCATAGATTCAAACAAACACCTTTAATATGTTTATCATTAACCCAATCTGACAACGATGGAAGCAAACTTCGTGGTTCGCGTCAGGTATCACGCTGGAAGATTGACGCCCACTTCGATCATTTATCCAATAATTAGGACATAGCGACTAAAGAAACAAAATTCAACATTGCCCTCTGTCGGCTTCATTTGATCTCAACGGGCGTCTAGACAAGCACTGACACAGAGCGGTATCAATTCCTTTGAAGTCCACCCAGCAGTAATCACTAACACGTGTGTCTGTTTACAGTTTTGGGAAGTGTCTGTCGATCAAAAGCAAATCTCGTGCTTTCTGCTCACTGGTTGGTTGACCAAATCGGTTTGCGCGAGATTTGAATCTGAACGGGATTTAGCCCCTTCGTTCCCAGGTGTGAATATAGTTTACACTCGAGGTTTACTCAGGTTGTCATTAACCATGTTAACAGAACACTAAATATTCTCTGCAAAATTGGATTTTAATCAGTATACAGAATTACTATTAGAGCAATGAATATTATGTCAAGCTAGTTAGTTACATGTATAAACCATCAATTTTGTTCGCTTGAACTTGGCTTATATGACACACATTTCTACACAATATACATGTTTATTATATAAGTTATAAATAAATTCGTTGTCACGTGGCTATTACATATCAAAGCATATTTACCCGTTTTAAAGCAAAACGAGTCAATATCAGCTGCTGAGAAATATACACCCGATTTCTGTAGAAATATCTGGTGTATATTTCGATTGAATCTCGTGACAGGTCATTTTTTCACTAGCAGACTAAAACAATAAACATGCATTGTACAGAAGAAGCAAATGTCCAGGCTAACTCTAAAACATGTTTTGCTAACGTACATTTTACAGATTTTGAGAAGCTTTTGAGGGAGAAAGATTCGTTCAACACCCGAAAGGCTACACAAGCGTCCGTAAGATTGTTCTGACAAATCTGACGGGGCTTAAGGTTATCCGGAAGAGTTTGAGGGTATGACCGTTGGAACACTCGATGATATTTTGTGTAAATGTTTTGTCGAGGCTTCTAACAAAAATGGATAATTAATTAATTTTCTTATAAATTAAAACAGCTATGGACTTTTTAAAAGGTGATTATGCTGACGCCTCGGTCGATATTTTGTCTTTCTATAAACTGTATAATATATCAGTATAAGAGCAGCGAATATATCGTTCTTGCCTGATGACACCTTGATCAAAAAGTAAAAACATTTACAGGTCAGAACTTCTCATATATTGTTAAGAGGTCAGAACCATATTAGTTGGATGATTATCACTAAATTAAGATAAGAGTGAACTAAAATCTAGGATAAAAGGTCAACACTGTGGCCTGCAGCAAATTTGAATCTGTGTCTGCAGGCACAAGTGGCATGGCGTTGATGCGAAAAATAAATAATAAAAGCCTCAACACCTTCACATTTGTGCTGTGTGCATTTATAAAGTTGCTTATTAAGAAAAGCATTGTTAAATTAAAAATCCCGGCTATGTTTACTCGCATATTACCATGAGGTATATAATGCCCAATTTTCAGAACAATCCTTGTATTATTTATAGAGAAACATTCAATTTGGTCAGAATAACATCCATCATCTTTGATTGGCATCTTTGATTGGCATCTTTGATTGGCATTTGGAAGCTGGATGTTGATAATAAACACGAACACTCTATGGATATTCAACTTCTTCATATATTATAATACGATGTTTCGATCCCCTTTCTAGGGTCGTTTTCAAGTAATGAGTACAAATTTGAATTATTTGCTTCATATGATTCATTGTCATTCAGTTGTTATTTAAATAAATGTAATTCAAATTTGTACTCATTACTTGAAAACGATCCTAGAAAGGGGATCGAGACGTCGTATTATAATATATGAAGAAGTTGAATATCCATAGAGTGTTCGTGTTTATTATCAACATCAATCATGCCAATAACAACAACAAATCGCTAACAAGGGAGTAAAAAACCCTGTTCACACTAGGTAAAATAATGTATACACATTTTTTGTATACAATATCATTATCGGAGCACTCAATATTCTGTGCACCAAGTTACACATCATAACATGTACCTCATTTTCGTGAGCTTAAATCTTTGTTAAAACTCATTTTTGTGATTTGTCAATATTCTTTGGTGAATTTTAAAACATACATATCACATGCATTTATAGAAAGAAAAACAAACGTTTTTTATTCCGAACTTTAGACAAGCAGAACAAACAAATTGGGGAACGTATAAATCGGTTCCTCTTAAATGAGTTTGCATAACCATGTTAAGGGTCGGTCTTTTCTTCCAAACAACACAGACTTGTTAACGCAAAATGATTTAAACTACTTATTCTATGTATGTATACAGATGAGGTATGCTACATTGCTTCACGAGACTATGGTTAGAATGCAAAACACATTTCATATGTTTATCATTATCGGAGCATTCAATATCATTATAGCAGTGTATATTATGTGTACTAAGTTACACTGCCAATCATTTTGAAACCTTGATCAAAACTAAAAACATGAAGGTGTCAGTACAATATGATGAGAATCACATTTTTTTTTACATTTTTTCCAGCTAATATCTTGGACACAATATCAATATCTTAGTACTCAATATTCTGTCCAACAAGTTACACCTTATATCATCCTTAACTCTGAGTAAAAACACATATCCATTTGATGTATGTCAGAACAAACTATCAATTGTACATGTATGTATAAACCATACATTTTGTCATCTTAAAGTTATTTTTTCAACTGACACATGTTCACAAAATGTACACTATCATTATGAGAGCAGTGAATATTGTGTGCAACAAGAACCACAAGATATCTTCATGGTCTGCTGAAACGATGATCAAAACATTACCACATTAGATATCAGTACAATATATAGTATGTTGAGTGTTTCTAAATTGCACATAAAAATAGGCTAACATTTTTCTCAGCTAAAGTCTTTTACACAAATTGATGCTTACTTATGTATTGATACTGCTAATTGCATGCTATATTGTTGCCCAAGACAATGATTAAAATACCAAACAAATTGTTTATGCTGATCATTATCTGAGCACTAACTATTTTGTGCAATACGATAAAATAACATAAATTTTATCGGCATAAATCTTTTCAAACTGAGTAAAACGTTTGATATATGTACAAACAGTGTCATTGTCGGAGCAGTGAATATTCTATAAATAACATACAAGTTTGTTTGCTTAAAACTTGATTACTCCAAAGATACACTGGTCAGCACAATATATAAATCACTATCAATATTTTTTTTGTAATAGCTGCAACCTTGATCAAAACAAAAAAAACATTAACATATCATTACAATAAACAGTAGGAGGAGAATACATTTTGATTAAAACGCATAAACATTGGACAAGCTACATGTAAAAGACACCAATTTAGTTAGATTAAAACTTGATTATTCCAACGACGCAAATGCCAACACAATATACATATATCACTACCAGAGCAGTGAATATTCTGTTCAATAATCTTAAGGATGGACAGCCCCTTCGAAGTCAAAATTTGTCATTTGTACTTCTATTTGTTCATAAGAACATTCTCCTTTTTGTCCTGCATTTAGTGAAAACCTTATATAAAAACTCTAGTTAGAAGTCGTTCAATTTTAAGTTTGATAATTGAGATTCAGTTCAATGCAAGTGTACAGCTGGGTAAGTTTTGCCTCATTTCAAGCACTTCATTTTTGGTCATTTTGTCATTTTTCAACTCGGTTTTCTCAAAAACCATTAGTGCTACACC
>JAVFBY010112895.1:0-11926 GCA_034781015.1 Tonicella lineata
TTAAATATATTTTCTTCTATAAGTCTCAGAAAAAAATAATTTGCTTATTATTGTTCTACAGAGAGAGACGATTCAGACTATATATACATGTGTTGCAAAATTCACAGTAGTTTAGAATTAAAACGGCAAAACGTAAAAATAATTATTTGAGGGTTAGAGTATCCTTAAGGAGGCTTTGTGAAAGTGGGCCCTGAACAACAGGTTTCTACTGTAAGAAGTTAGCTAAGTAATTCCTTGTGGTTCGACATAACGATTTTAATGGATAACGACTTAATTCCAGGTTATTCATTGAACTTGATAACGACCAAAAAGTCAACATTGTAGAGATTGTTATCATTCACACACTCCACTCCGATGGTACGACGCCAAAGAAAGGAGCCAAGAGAACACACGTGGAAATGACTTTCTGATCTACGATTTGTCAACATTACTGCTTGAAACCGATCTACAAGAATAATTCCCAAAAACTTGCCATCAATGGATCGGGAAGCTTTTTTGGTTTATTTATCCTTTGTTTTATTGGGTTTAACACATCGCGCTCAATGGTATATTTCACTGTATATCGATTTTGTATTGTCGGTGTCTGAAATTTGTAAAGGACACCTCTTAAAAAAAAAACATCCCGCACTTACCAATAAACTTTCCTCCTACACCTTGCCCTGAATTATCTGACCTATTCCCAAGGTGCTTCGAAGGCCGGGATTAAAGTATTTTTTCATTCAGCTCAAAGTTTTTGAGTTATCATACACGCAGTGCCGGCAAGCAGCCTCGAACTTGTGCGCTGGATTAAAGGGCGATATGAGGATCGGGTGGTCAGGCCAGTTAAGGCCCTACTGCAGTGTCTACACACCCTTCAACATCGCGGCACAAAACACTTCTATAATTTGATTCAGAGAGAAACTATATAATAAGTGAACGCAAAACATGGAAGCCGCCAAGTATATCATCTGTCGGCAAATGTTCATTCAGGCACGTATATATAGTCATTATAAAATTGAACGTTCACTAATGTTCTTCAAACAACTTGCAAAAAGGCTGTTGTGTTTGATAACAATATTCTAGTAAAGAGGAAATAGGGTTTGGAAAACTCCAAAAGCAAACAATTGTAAAAAAAAAAAAAAACATATATATCCCAATATGATTCTTCAAAATTACCAATGCAATGTTTCACCGCTCAGCGGGGAAAACAAAATGAGAGCGTGAACCAATTGTATAATAAAGCGGGGATCGTGCTAAATGTTTGTTTATTGTTGTCAAGTGTAGCCTATTTGTTTTTTTCCAGTCTGGATGGGTAGAATGGTATTTTGATATCTCTACACTTTGAAGTTATTGACGTTTAAGAGTTCTGTTATAGTTATCCCCAAACGTTCGATTTTGGAAACTAAAACTTCCACTGCTTTCAGTATTCTTTCAATAATTTCTGTTAACAGTTTGCGGTAATGTTACAGCGCGGTACCCTTTTCTATTGCTTAATATTTTATATGGCATAATACGGCCTCTTCAATTAAACAAAGTTATAAATGTCTCTACAAACAAATTAACGATGGGATAAAGATCCAACAGGATTGGTCTATAGTCATTTTGACTTGGGTCTTATGGCATTCATAAGTAGAAAATTTATCATAAACATTATAATATCTTGACTTTTAGCTAAGGATTCAACAAGTTTTTAAATACAATTGCTCCCAGAAATTCTAATTTCATAAGAAAACATAACAAAAACAAGGTCTTGTATTTGTTTACCAATTTCCATGCCTGGCGTTATCTTGATTATTTGCAAAAGACAAAGAGTTAAGTAGATTACACAATTGAACTCCAAATTGCTAATTTATTTGTTTTGCTTGGAGATTAAATTTAATGGTTGATGCCAACTTAATAATCCTTTCGTTTGCGCAATGATGAATTCAAGCTACAGCAGTTCTAGTACAACTGTTATTTAAATGCAAAGAATCCGAAGGAAAACACTGCCCTGTGGAACCATCTATAAAACTAAATTAACATCAGCTAGGTTAAAGAAGACATTATTATTTGGCCGAATGTTTTTGTAGAACAAGAAGTTTGGAGATTCTAGCTCTTTTTGATTACCAGATAGTATTTGACTTTCATTAAAACAAAACGAATAAAATCCCTTAATCCCATGATGGCAGATATATGAGCATGTTGGGAATCAAATCTTGTTTAATGATCACAGTTGTTTACAATGTGCAATTATGATCAACAAGGACTTGGAGGCAAATCAGAAACCAAGTGCTAAAAGGGGAACAGAGTATCAAAACCTAATGATAGACCTATAGAAAAAGCCGATATGAGTCGTGCAATTTCTCATCCATTTGTTTAACTGGCTTAAAAGTCAATTTACACAAACATTTAAGTACAATTCATGTCATTATAAATAGTTAAGAGTGGGCAGGCCTAGAATAGGCAGACAAGATACAGTTGTTTACCTCAGTCTCACACGTCACAAAGCCTATTGAACCCAGTCAGTTTCATTGGTGTATCCCGAAAACTCTGTCATCCCATTACACAGGCAACCAAGCTCACGAGACTCCCCATACACCAGTAACAAAAGTTTGGACACACAGTCTCTCAGAGTCCTGGCCCAAACCATCATTCATGTATTAGGGCCTATCACACATAGAACATTATGAAAACTTTACACAGAACTTGAGGAGTTTTTAGAAAATATTTCTCGTCATAGCCATAAGTGGTTGTCAAGACGCCAGTTTAAATCAGACGCTGATGGAGTGAGACCGTTTCCCCACCAGGGGGCGCGCTGACCTATATTTCTCTCAACCTGTCTACTTTCTATAGTAGATCGAATTGTTAAGAGAACAAGTTCGTATAGAGATTTAAAAGGGAAAGGAAAACTAGCCGGGGAACACGTTAGGATTTGAAATACGAGATGGAGCACGAGCCCGACGCCCAAAGGTGAGTAGACCAGGCTTCTTTTACCTCCCCGACCCAGAAGAGTTCCGAACGTGCTAACTTTTCTCCAAGGTGCACGTCGCTTTTACTGAATAGCGTCTTTAACAAAATTGAAACAAAGTTGTGTCGTGCCGGCAAGACTATGTCAATAGATGAACAGTATTTTGGTGATAGACCAAATGCATGTCATAGGCCACTGGTCCAAGTTTATAGTCAAAATCCCAGCTAGGTGATGGAAAACGTGTTATTAAGATGATCCGAGATTTATTACGTGTGGAGTTTAAAACCTGTTTAAGGCCGGCTAACTGAAGGTGTTCACCAGCATGTTAGAATAGAGAAGGGATAGATTACAAACGATAGCCTGCTGTCCAACCAACTCTGTGTACAGGGGGATACTCGGAGGATTTTCCGACTGCATTGTTTAAGCCCCAATAAATATTGACAAGTTTGCCCATTTCTTTACGACATGACGTCCTCGGGTGATCCATGCTACATCTCTCAGAAATAGGCCTACATATTCTCTTATACAAGTCACATAGGCCAAACTGTCAACATCTCATTACAAATTCCAATGCTTTCGAAACTTTTCTTATATTCAACCAAATTAAAAAAGGATTAATTGTCAAGAAATTATAGGTTTTATTTTAAGATACTGTTTATTCCAAGAAGCTGCATTAGTTTGCGTGTTCCGTTGACATAGGGTTAGTTTGTGGGTTCTCCTATCAAATACGTCAACAATTCGCAACCAGATACACTGAAAGGCACGCGGGTTTTCCCGAAAGTTTGAAATTCCTCTATCAATCAAGCTCTGTGCATCACCTAAAACTTCATTGTTGGTGTCAAATTGTAGGAGAATTTTTATAGCGAAACTACAATTTTCCCAAATAACATTGAATAAAATTCAAGATTGTGTAGTATCTAAGACGTGCATTATATTTATTTCAATGTGGAGTTTTATATTGTATATATTTAATAACCTAAATCCCCAAGATTTAATTAACAGCAGATCATGTCAGTATAAATAGTATAATTTGAACAAGATCAAGTTTTATAAAAATCGTAAATAGCTTCATTATGTATTCTTCTATTAAACCTGACTTTATTGTCCTATGCTAATGTGTATGTCGCTAACCGCCATTAAAAACTCAAGTATATATGAGATGAAGATGTTTTTACGTTAGTCCCAGCAGGGAACAATCCAAAATAACACCGGGCTATGTTCGGACATCACGTTTTTCTCCGCTCTCACTTTTCCCGACTCTCGACCCTTGCATATAATTCAATAAATGTGTATACCTTCCGTCCCTGACATCACTGTTTTATTATAGCCTTTTAAACATAGATTGTATTAATATGTTTTTGTATTATGTTTTTTCCTCCATTTTTTTTTAAATAGAAGTCTTAAAATTGTTTCAATGCATAAACAAATATTTTTACATTTTAGAAAACATTTTTTTCTTCCTCTTAAAATATTGTTTTGAACTGACTTTATAAGCATAAGAAAAGTTTCACAAATTAGCAGAAACTTTTTATTTGTTTTCCAATTTAATATTATCTGGATGTATTTTGGATATCGTTTTCATTGACTTTATGAAATAAATACAAACAATTGAAAACAAAAATAATTAGATATATCATTTCTAACAAAAAGTATTTGACCACGCTTGGAAATTAACATACTTATGAGCGTTTGGGGTACAAACTTTATTTGCTTCGCTTAAGCAAATAATGTTTAAGATTCATGATTTAAATATAACCTTTTAGAAAAAGTAGTCTATTTAAATATTTATTGCATTATTTGCTTTTAATTTTCAGCTATTTTTTAAATTTACGTTTGAAACATTATTGTAGTTTCCATGTTATTACAAATATAACAAAATATGACGCTTTATTAATTGTATCAGTGAGGTTTTAAATTTGTTTGAGACCCTTTGCCCTTTTGGATCCATACGTTTAGATATGTGGCGCCAATGTCAAACTGCTTGTAAATATCATCGACAAAATGTGTGCCATTTTAGAATGTTAAAGTTATTTATTCACTCGTGTTAAGGACCTCAGACTTGTTAATTAATGGCCGACCAGCTCCTTGCTTTTTCGACAAATAATATTTTAAAATCAATTTTTCGAAAGCCTTTTGTACATTGTTGCCAGCTGGATTTTAACATAGAAGTTTATTTTTCTTGAAGACTTATTCAAACACGATACATTTGAGCCTCGTGCCAATCCTACCCGCCATTTAATAATATACGTCTTTGTGCGAAAGAGTCAAATATACTTAACTACATGAGTTATCAGCATTTTGGCAGCATTTCCATGGTGCCTCGTGCCACAAACAGTAAGGTCGTAAAAAAACTCAACCTGAATTTCGAACGGCTTGGAATATGCAGTTAAATAATTTTAACGGCCTTTCAAACGATGCTACGTATATCACGAACATTGTGACTATCTGTTAAAATAAATAACCTTAATTATAAAATGTTGGGACATTGCAGTTGAAGAATTGAATAAAGTAGGAATTTGAATTATAATGTCTGAAATTAAGCTGAGTTTCTGGCGCATCGTGTCAAACAGAAACAGTGAGATTATGTAAAAAACAATTATATCTGCCCGGCAGTTTGGAAACTGAGGATGGTTAACAAGAATAACTTCCGTATATGAATGCCATCTTTTTAATACATTTTTACAACGTTTCTGTCTTATTCCAGAGATCGTTAAAAAGTAAATTATGACATCCACAGCAATTCTTATATATATACACAATCATGCACATGAAAATACTTTTTGTGTCGTTTTGAAAGTGAGCGTTAATAACAGTTTTCCCTTTTTTCATTGAGATAGCACTTTCCTACTGCTGGCGATTCGGTGCCTGACTGAGGGTTGTGGGTTCGATTCCCAGACGGGGCTCAGCCTGCAAAATTTTCTGAATTAGAATCTGTTTAAACTAAGAAAATGTTTTCCCAAAAATAACGAAAATACTATATATAAAGACAGAGGCATGTCACATTTTCTTTCTCTGCATTTATAAAATATATAAAGACATGTGATTTAGTTAATAAATAGCACTTTTTGTGAATTAACTGAAACCACGAGTATAATTACAGTTCTTGATGTGTATTCTCTCTACTCATATTAAAACATATCATTGTTCGTTTAAACTTTAATTTAGAAATATTAATATATTGTTTTAGGATTTGATACCCGAAATATCAATGACAAATGCAGACCGGATCAGATAAAATTTGTATTCAAGTATTTTATCATATATTTCGTAAAGTTCATATTGGTGTCTGAAGTTACGCCGACATCTTAAAATTTAGGTTAGAAATTTTGCATTAGATAATGGACATGAGGACTTACTGATGAAGAAACTTTGACAAATACATTTTTCGCATGTTAAAATAAAGCTTATACTTCAAGTTAAGTTTTGAATAAATTATTTGTTCTTTTCCCAAACTTGTGATAGCCTGGTAGAAATTTATTATAATAATGTCTCCATTTTGTTTGTTTGATTCACACATTGATATTTATCTCATATTTACCCTTCTGAAGCATATGTGGGCCTATTGCTTTGTTGTTGTTGTTTTTTTTTTTGTTGTTTTTTTGACATATAAGACGTTTAGCAAAAATGAAATGTTTTTTTTTTTTATTTATTGTAAACAATTTTAATATCAAATTTATAGGTGTAAATGCCTCGTGTTTGATTATGGGATTATATAGATAATCCTTGTGAAACCTAATCATTATAAAAATCTCTGTAATTATGTCTGTGTCACGTAATAATACAAAACATATATAGATACACAATGGAAGCATGAATACACGTGCATGGGATAAGCATATATATAAATGCTTATTTCAGATACCATGCACTGATATATATTTTTCAAAAGTTTCACAAACTACAATTATTATATGCTAACTGAAGAAGCTAATAGTTATAAAAAAATGCGCATTTGAGCCATGCTACTTACAGTATTAGCATCTTCGTGTTAAATTTATATTTGTGTTTGATTATCTTTGCGTTTTCTCTCAGTCATTAGAGTGTTGGTCCTGCTAGCCAAAGGCCCCGTCGCCCGAGTTCGATCTTTATCTACATTTATAAAATATATACTGTTTATAAACTCATGTTTACCGGCACTATTATAATAATATTTATACTTTATTTCATGCACTGAAATGTTCATAGGCCCTACAAAACAACACATATATATAGATAAATCTTTATCATGAAACTATTGAAACTATCAACTTTTCATACAGTTTATTTTATCTAGATGGTTCGTTTCTTTTTTTAATTAATCGATATCTCTGTTCTATTGTGGTTCATCTTTGAAAATGCCTTAATTTATATAGACCCAACACATGACCATACAATATTTGAACCAATGGTGCAGTTATACAGTAATTCGTGTAACTTCATGGACAGACTAGAACCCAACAGCATGTAGGCCTACTTATGAACTCAGTATAGCTGATTGACTTAAACCGGCCTTGGCATCTATATACCAGCACACCATTCATTAATATACTTTTTTATTTAGCCCAGTGGTCACTGTTTTATCCATCCAAACATACAGTGCATATATACTTTTTAGACCAGTCCGTCCCTTGTCTGAACTACGGTACACAAATTATACTATAACAATGTTCATACCTAAATGTACTACACTACTTTTTAACTGTATTTTTATTTTGATTAATTCATTTTGTCTGCATAACCAATACTTATTTTATTTTATGTTAATTAAAGTAGGGTATATATCTTATACTAGCTTTATATGGTAAAATTTCAAATATTTACCGTGATTTCGGCGAAACTATTTTTGTTACAGAATTTGTTATGATTTTTTAACAATAAACTACAAGTTTATATAAAAAATGAACACTTAAACAGGATAAACATTTTTAATATAATCATAATCGAATTTTAATATTAAACTGTAATCGAAATTGTTATCGGGATTTCTGCGGTACGATTTGTGTCCCATACTCTGTTTTAATTGGTTGACAATAACTTTTTTAATGTTGTTCCGTCACTTGTTGGATTATTTTTAAAAAAGTTTCTTATAAGACAAGTTCTTATAAGACAACTTCTTGATTTATTCCTGCACATAACGTTACAGGTGTACAAAGCCGGTCCTTGCAGTATGACATTCCGAACTAACTTCTAAACGCCACTTTAAAGACGTTTCATATAATTTTAATATTTTACCATATTACATTTAACCCAATTTTCCAATATACCTTAATTATTTCCAAATTAATGTTTGTTTATGATATCAAAACATATTTATTTTAACAAAAATAAGGACACAACTTTAACTTTGTTAGTAGCAGAATAGGACTAAGAACGTTCTTTATGAAATTGAAAATATGTAATTATATGGATGGTATAGTTTAATTTTCAATGCGCATACAATTCCTCTTTTTGACGATTGGATAGTTTAACGGAATTGGGCGAGTGGTGTGATCGATAATAATAAGTATTATAATAGGACATAAATACATCTATCTCAAAGTTATTTTCAATGTTATGCACAAAACCAACGGCGTTAATATTTTTCTTAAAAATTCTAAAGTTTTATCCTTAATTCCTTAAATATCTTACAATACCCCAATAAAAAGGGAAAGCTGACACCAAAAACAACAACAGCAAATAATAAAATAATGATTGCGAACAAATGATAAAAAATATCTGGAACAACTAGACTTGCAAATTTCATTTAAAAATGGCAAATGTTTTAAATTATTATTCGTTTTTGTTAAATTTATTTTAAAATACATGTACTTAATGTAGCATATGATACCACATTTGCATCTAATCAACTTTATCTTGATTTTGTGTCAGATTGCTTTCTCATTGTCAATTGATATCATATTGAAATTGTAGGGGATAATTGATAATTCTAATTTCGATTAAAACTTCAACAAAATACCTAATTTTTGTTTGTATTGGGGGTATAACATAACTCATTCCAGCCCGGCTGATCAAAGTGAACAATGACGCTTTCCTATAGGGAGTTGTATGAGTGTTAAAGTTTGTCCTATCGTATCAAATACGAGGGTATCAGTAGCCGTTTAAGACCCGCGCGATCACCAAGTGGCCATATCCCATAAGCGTGCGCTCGGCAGGCTGATTAACATGGACCTTTACAATCGGCTAGTGGTGTTGATCGCTCACGTCACAGAGACACCTTACCCGGGTTATCATGTGCTAACCACCCCACCCTTATCACACCTAGAGGGCCGGGGACGTGTGAAGTTTCTGAGGATTCAGTTTTGCTCCCGGGTTAAACTTTTAATTGAACAAATAAGCGAAAGGAGATGCTAAAGTTGGCCTTTCCTAGAGTTAGAGACCGGCTTCCATAACCAAAATAACACTCGTGTCAACAAAAATTAAAGAGGGGTTGAGCAGGGTAATCTTAAAACAAACTTCTCCATCTGACAGCATATAGCATTGGAGACATTTCGCCTCCCAGCTTATACCTTCAACACATTTAGTTTCCATTCATTTTTCAAATTTTGCCCGTAAAGTAACTAAACGTCCATATACTTACTTGTGAGTTAAAAACAGGCTTTTAAAAAATATTACAACTTTTCGGTTGTGGTAGATTTGGGTGTTTTTTTTCTGGTAACTTAATAGTTAATTTCTACTAAAGCACAAACGGACGGTCTGCTAAACCTGTTTTGCATACGTGTTACAACCTGTCAAAAAATAGTTTCAGAAATATGTCGCTAAAACATGGTAAATTAACGAACATTGACCACAATAACGTTGGAAGTTCCTAATGCATGCATGGTGTCTTCTTACTTTTTATGTTCCATCCATGATGATTTTTTTTTTGTTTTTCTTGTGTTTTCTGTTTTTTTCTGTGTTTTGGCGAAGCTATATTCATAATATATGTATTTTATCTTAAGGATACTCTAACCCTCAAATGCTAAAAATTTGTGATATTTTTATTATTTCAAATTTATAAAGTTGAGATATGGATCTTTATTTCAGAGAAGACCCGATATAAATATTTGAATTAGAAGATTCTTAAATTTGATGGTTTAATTTGACTACATGATTTCAAACGGACAAGCAATTAAATACAGGTAGCTATACCTGGAGGAGAACCATGCCTGTTTCCATTCACAGTCCATTAGGGGCCGCTCACTGACACAACATGGGGTTGGTTGGTGTTAATCTATTAACAGGTCAATCACACCTTGGTTAATCTCAACTCACAATTGACAGCAGCAGCCTACTCAATTTCACTGAAAAAAATGGTTTATTTACCAAAATATATTTTAAAAAATTGTTTGTGAAACATACACAAAAGAGAATAATTCGAAATTCAAAACAAATTGTTTTTAAAAAAATTGAATTACACCAGAGAATTGTGCCTAAAAGAGGTAAACCTGTCCTAAAAAAGATCAGAAAAACATTTTCCCTGATTTCTCTGGTTTCATTTTCCACAGTACAGCACATTGGAAAATGCATACCTACTTCTCGGTTGATATTATACCAGAATGCTGATTTTTTTAACAATTCCTGTTAACATATGGAACTAAAAATCGGTCATTTAGATTTGTAATATTTGTTTTCGTTTTTGAGAAAAAGTTATAAGAAGTTGAAATTTCACTAATTTGACTCATTTTTTTACTTTTTTTAAAAAACGTTTTTGCATTATTGCATGGAAACTATGTCTAACAAGAAAAAACTGAATGACCGTTTTTTGGTTCATATGATGTACTATAAATTGATGTAAAATTGAACAGTTTACGTAAATGGTGTAAAAGAAGTAGCAGTTTAAAAAAGACGTAGTAAAAATGCGCATTTTATGTTATATATTTTTTTTTGTAAGTCTCAGAAAAAAAATAGTTTACTTATTATTGTTCTGCAGAGAAGACAATTCAGAATATATATACATGTGTTGCAAAATTCACAGTAGTTTAGAAGCAAAACAGCGAAACGTACAAATATTTTGTTGATGGTTAGAGTACCCTTAAGTTACTGCACACAGGGATTATTGACGTCCATATGCTGAAGGACAATTTCAGTTTGGCATACAATTGTAAACCGTTTTATATAAGAATTTAAAAAATCTAACATACAAAAATGATCATGGATGCGTATGGCCGAGACATCCAAAATGCGTAGTAAAGGATTAAAGATGCTCACAAAATGTAAATAAATTAAATTTTCTGTTTTTCATCTATCTTTAGTTATTGTACACCAAGTTTACTATATGTCGTTGCCGAAGAACACAGTGCCATTGAAAAAACATATACGGTATTTCAAAGATATGTTATGTTTTGTGAACATCTTTACACAACGTGTATATATAGTGCCTGTGTACTGTACAGAGAAGTTTAAAGAGCAGCTTGGAGGTCTAGTCTTCTTGACCTCTACTGTATTTCAAAACACTATTGTTTAATCTGTTCAACTCACAGTGAAGCATGATTTGTACGGCAAAATTTCCGTGAAGACTGTTCCGTGTTATTCATTTATACTACTATATAGCTCTAACATATTCAAGACTGTACAATTCGTTTGACGAAAGGTAAAAGTAAAACTAAGCTGTTTCTTAATTATATATTTATATAGGGCTTTAACAAAGCATATGTAGAATGTAAGAAATTAATTTTTACGACGATCCCATAAACAAAATAACGAACGGTTTACACAGTGTTACTTTTAAAATGGTAAGTTCTATAATTAAAAATTAAGTAAAAAATATCGAAATATTTGACTTGTTTCTCTTAATTATTGTCTTTATTACGATATTGAGGTGTGTATTTCATGCAATTAATTAGAAACAAGATGGATCTGAAATTATTTTGAAACCCTAAACTTTACCAGCTAATTGTTTTATGCAATGTGCACATTTTCAATGGTTGAGCTATCAAAGAAACGGTTAAATTGAAAGCACAGGGTAAACTATATAATGCCAAAGTGTTGGCCCTGTTGGCCAAAGGTCTCGGTTCGATCCCCGGTGGAGGCATGTCACATTTT
>JAVFBY010113006.1:0-11925 GCA_034781015.1 Tonicella lineata
TTTTAGTTTATGAACTAACTTTGACACCACTTAAAATCGTTGCTGTCTGAATTTACTGAAAAAGCGAATTTTGAGGGAGCATGTATCTTTAAATATTGGGTATAACATCACTAAGCAGAGCCAATATTTAAATAAATAGGTCACTTGATCTGTAACTCTTATACATGTAGGCCTATAGTACAACCGCATGTCCTAAAACGTCACTAAGCAGACAATAGCAGCTGCCAGCAAGACAAAAGACGAAAATCATTTTCCTCGTTCATGGGTTTATAAAAATATAAATAATTGATTCATCGGCATATTTGAGTATTGAAATGGGTAAGTTGTCAACGGACATTTAGGTTATTGCAGCCAGGACCATCCTTTTAAGTATGTTCATGTAAACTACATTAAAAGAGTTTTAATCGATGAGCTCTCTATATGGGTTTACACATGTAGTTAAGGTTGGCATATATGTTTCAATTAAAATATTAAAGGCAATTTATCATTTTTGGAAGTGAGACTGGTGTCAAGATGGGACAGTTCCTGGTCTGCATTCAATTATAATCTGACCATTGGTGATTGGGGTGTGGAGAATGTGACATTATAACCTTGTTATCTACGAAGATACCCCTGGACTGTAGCTATCCTTGAAGAGAGATAGTTGATAGAGTCCTCACATGTTAGCTCTCTAATTAGAGAGGATACTTTAGTAATAATGGGGTGAGATGATCCACTGAAGTAGTTGTAGACAGACAAGGCTTTATGCCCTTCTGACCACTCCCCACTACTATATGTCTTCATACTTTGATAGTGCCCCCTCAACAGCTGCTACTTTATGGGCTTGTAGTAAATTTTACGGCCATGCACCCTGCCCCAATGAAGTTTTTAACCTTGTTCAAAGAGTGACAATTTACATTAAACACGCCTTTTTTTTAAATCTGACTTGGTGTGTGAATGGATTTATTTTTTATACAACGTAACAAGTCTTAACACAACAAGATTTCTTATCTAGAATTATGTACTCAAAAAAATTACATTTTTCTTTATACTGCTCCTTAGCACACCGAACACCAGGGCATCAGGAAGCTCCAGCCCAACCACATAACTTTTATTGAAAGGATAGGCAACAGGCTATCTGTGGTGCGTTATCTCGTAAACCATCTACTCCTCAGGCACTTTAACGTTAATTTTAAAATGCTTATTTCTAACTTAAAAGCTATAATATTTTGATTCACAATAGTTCTGAAGAGAAACATCTTAAATATACAATGCATAAGAAAAAAAACAACATTAATTTATAACTTGTGTTAACTTTGCAAAATTTGTATGAGGTTTTGACTTTTCTTCAAAGAAATTGCCAAAATCATTTAATCATAATAGCAAATGTCAATGGTGTTATAAATTGGCAGTGTTTGTTTTATTATACCTTCTATGTTTGTTTTTTTTTTAACAAAAATGGGTTTGGAGAATTAGTACACAGAGGCGCGGTTTATCATGTTACTAATAGCCTTATTGCCTATAGACTATCTTTACTATATAAATTCCTGCATGTATTTTGAAACCTTGGCATATTGGCTCGCCGCTGGGAGTCCGCTCATCCTAATTTGGTACCTGCCCTTTTGCTGGAGAGCATTTTAAACAGTAGCTTTAAGTTTAATTCAGTTCATTTGTCTTTTTGTTTATACAACTTTCTTTCATAAAATTGATCCACATTTTTATTAGTAATACATTCCATAATATCTGTGTAGATGAGCAAAATTAACTAAATATTCCATTTTAGAGACATTTTTAGTAACAGCTGAATTATTGCCATGTCAATTCCTGCAATACCAGTAGTTATATATATATATGCTTAGATGGTACGACAAGCACACATTAAAACATCTTAAATGTTAAAAATTTCAGAAAAGTAAAAACAACAAAAATGTATTCACAGAATAAATTATATTGATAAAGGAGGGCAACTTGAAGGGCAAAGATGAGCACAAAGGGTTGTAAAGTCACTGTGGAACAACATAGGAGGGAATAGTTCTCCTTGGAATGTGCCTGATTGTGAAAGGCTTTCCAGCTCATGTCTCCCTTTGGCGTGCCTATATCAATGCAGACTCCCAGGGTGTTATCAGTTCTTGCTGCCTTACATTTTTACCATTTCTTCTTTACTTTGAAGACCCTTTCTCTCATTCTCTGTCCTGATCGACAGTTTGACCTAAATGTACATGATTGCTATTTCACCAAAGATCCCATAGCTTTTACTTTGACACTGTATGCCCCATTCACAGAGTTTTTTCTCATACCAACTTCATAACAAATCTATGTTTGCATTGGTTTCTTTTGTAACTCACTGATGATAATGGCTTTGTAGTAATAGTGTAGGATTCAAATACATCATGCCAAGTCCTACTGGAGATTTGGTTGTGTAAGTACAAGGAATGCCTGGCTCAGTGTCTTTATACTGGGCTTATTTTTTTTATTATTTTACAGTATCGATATTCCAGATAGAAAATGGCCCATGCAGTAATAAGTCTTGTTGTCATGTTCTCATCTAGCTTCCTCATTCCCAATCTTCTACAAGTCCACCAAATCCAAAACCTTTCAATCATCCTGTTACAGTATTTTGTAAACAAATACTAACTATTTTCAAAGCCATCACATTTAATTGGGTTGTTTTGTATTGGTTCTGACCAACAGTAACACAAGCCTCTCTTTCATGTTTTTGTGTTGAATTCCAGCAGTTCTTTAAACCAGTAACCATAACTCTTTTATTCAAAGGGTTCTTGTACACGATAACCATGGTAAATACTAATTGGCAGCCTGTTGATTAGTTGGTGCTAATGTTATCTTGGCATTTCTCAAGTTAAGGATCAAAAGGAACTTGTTTTGTTTGTTGTTTCATAGGAGAATTTCATGAAAAGTATGCCAAAATATTATCGTACATTAAAATGATGTTACATTAAACTCTATGTGTAAATTTCTTGTATGTTATTTATTTGTCATAAGTACAGTACTACAACCTTTCACGAATGTGTCCTCGGCACTGTAAATTTCCCTTTTGGCACAATGTTATGCTTCCTTTGATTTAAGATTGTCTGGTGTTTGTTGCTTGCTACATGTACAGCATACAGCAATCTATTATCATTGGCCAATAACATGAATTGAGATTGAAATGAGTAAAATAACATATTGGTACCCTTTTAAACCCCAAATTAAACTAACTACCTAAATAAACTCTGTGGTGCTGTTGTGTGGAATACAAAACATATGCGCGGGTGGTGGGCAAGAGCTTTGTCACATCTTCTTCTTTTTTTGTCCTGTCCTGTCTTTGTTTGTTACTTCCACCCATTTGGCTGTCAAACACAAACCCCAAGCAAACAAAACACCTGCCCTTAAAAGCCAATCTTCTACTGATGCGTGACAGGGAGATGCAGCCAGATCGAAGACAAAACGTTTCTGTTCCTTATGCCATAGGACATGAAGGACAATGTTATTGTTTACTGCCTTATAGTGGAGAAAAAATAAGTTTGTCCAATTGCTGTGGCAAACCATTTTTATTTATGTTGTTTGCTGAACAGATTAGGAGCAAAAATACATGACAACATAACATAAGCATAGAAAATGGTCCCAAATCGAGTCATGGACCCATCTAACCATGTAGGCCTATGCATTCTTCTGTTTGCAAGTTTGGAATCTGTTTCTTAAACGTTCAGGGCCCGCCCATGGTTTCCTTCCTGGTTTTCCACCATATCAAGTAGGATTGTCTAAGAAGTGGAGAATCCGTCGTCATATAGGTTAAATACCCCTGAGTACGACGTTAAACACCAATCAAACAAAACCTGAGTACGACGTTAAACGCCAATCAAACAAACAAACTTAAATGTTCGAAAATATGTTTTCGTACATCACTAGTCAGTTAATTACTGGCAATAATCAGTAGAGCATCTTTACATAGATATGATATAAAATTATGTAACTTACATCTTATTCTAATTTTAGTTACTTTGCTTTTAATAAATACAATCTTATATGCTTATCATATATCAAATGTCTTTAATTAATTCTCAGTTGAGTCTCTGAGGAAGTCAAAGCTCTCTTTGGAGGATTGAGGGTAAAAACTTCTATGTTGTTATGGGTATATTGGTTTGTTTATATAAACAATTCATTTGACCCATGTCTGCGGTTTGTTAGGTTTCCTTTGATTTGAAGTTGTAACTCCAATGTAACTAAGCACTTTAGAAACCCAACATATTTGTCATATCATGAAAGGTTGGTTTATAGTTAAAGAGTTACATTTCTCAAAACATGGCTGCCATATGATAGATTTATGAATATTGTATTATGGGACATATGATATCACCATGTCACAAACACAAAAACAGTATTGAAGAGATATAAATAGTGCTCTGTTTGTTTTGATGCATTAAGATCTGGAGAAAAACTTTGAGAAAAAATAAATAACACAAATTAAGACCGTTCTTACTGTGGTTCAGAATCCAAATTTTATTGCCCCAAGTAGCTGAAATCGCCTAGAACCTCACCTATTGGGCTGGGATAGTTGATCCGCTGGCCTCCCTCTTGGGACATTCCTGCCTACGCCACAGTCATTGAACACAAATTTATAATCTTTGTCTCCACATCTTAATCATGCAACGACACAAATATAGGAACATGTAGAGCAACTTAGATCTGGTTTTATTCACATTGAGAAAAGAGTTATTTTCTTGCCTCTTATTTTGACAGATTAAATTCAATTTAATTTAATTCTTTATTTCTTTAACGAGGATAACCCACAACCACAAGGCCACCAGAAGATCTCCTCAACATAAAATGAACATAATATGAATCAAAATATTGAATACAATCAGTTATAACTACATGTAAACAGCAATAAAATCGTTTCATGAACAAATGCAAGACTTATCTTAACAATTCCATAATAAATTGCTTTGTCGTTAATATAAAATATTTTGTTACATGTGAATCTGTGGAGATATTTTATAACATATCCGACTTCAGGAGAACTATTAATAACCAACAATCACTACTTAATCTCCTGTCTACAATAGTTTATGTGAACAGTCAAAAATAAGATATTAGGCCTACAAATATATTTTGAACACTCGGGAATAAAAATGGATGAATGAGCACCGTGGCTGATCAGACTATTTTCATTAAAGTAAATATGGTTTCCTTAAGAGTTTTATTTTTTTTCCTTTATCCAGGATCAGGTGGTATATAACTATCTAAAAAGCTTGCCTTACCGGAGAAATAATTATATGCGCATAAAACAGACCTTTTTTTACCTGAGGTATAAAGTGAACTTGATTTGACAGAAACCACCTATGTTTTCATTCCGACCGTCCTATATGTAAAACACAGACATGTTATGTTGTACATGTACAGGAGCAGTTCACCAATGAAGAAAATCACTTAAGCTTCTCTTATACCAGTTGGAAGCTGTATGATGTAATGGATCAGCTGTTCTTGTAGATTTTGGCAGTCCTTTTAAACAGCTGAGTTTTCTATTAGCCCCACAGATCTTCTTGTATTGCCCCCTACTTTGTATTTGCAAAAAGTACTGGTACGCTATAATTACCACAAAATTTGCATGTATGTATCTCTAGAATATAAGCGATAGACATGCACTACAAAAATTGTCACCAAAATTATATAAATTTTTAACTACCTGTACATTATATTTTTTGGATAAGACTGTCATGTACATGCACATGTAAGATATGGCGTAAATTCCCAGGTTAGCTTTAGGCTTACATATATGGTTAGGTTTATTATTTAATCTTTCCCTAAAATTACCAGATTTTGGAGTTATGACAATAAGACAACAGAATGATGTCCTTTTTGGAAATGTCACTTTACAGCGCGGTGTTGCAAACTGCTTATACATGTACTTTAACGTTGCAATTTGCCTGATTACTGAACACTTAATGATTGTAAAATGTTTGCTTTTATAAAAAGTTAACATTCCTTGTTATAGAAATGCCCATTTTATAGCAATTTACTAACTTTTATTTCATAACCTACAATATTGTATATACTGCCCATGTTAAAAATTGAGCCCATCTTACCATAAAGTGAAGTCATTTTGCAAAATTACATGTATGTCACTCAGACTCACTCTGTTATTGTAACGTCATAACGCGAAAGTCACTTTAGACTTACATGTGACTTGTTTTGCATGTGACTTGTTTTGCATGACTAACTCACCCATTTTTGTTTGCAGTTTTCAGGCTTTATCCTTTAAAATCCTAATTTTGGGCAATTATTTTGTTTATAAATGTGTCATATAAAAGAATATTGTATGTAAAAATAGAGAATTATGGTGAGTTTAAAATTGTCAGAATAGATATAACATTGTGTAACTACATGTATGTAGGAATGAATACTATAAGTTGTTTTGGCAGACACTACTACAGTTACTGGAAGAATTTCTACACTAGGTTGTAAAATAAGTAACTGCAGTGGGGGCAAATAGGTGTAATATTGGGTGCTCCAGGTACTGGCCTAAATGTACCAAAACCTGGCACATTTTGTACCAGGTGTCTTTAACATTTACGTTATTGTTATTGCTGTCACAATCTTCTTTCTGTCAGTTTGAATGTAAAACTAAAATAGAGGAAATACTGAGAATTAAATACACCAAAAACTGGCACATATTACAACAGTCTTAACCATTAACATCCTTGGTATAGCTTCCAGAGAGTGAGAGAGAGCTGGCAATCTTCCTTCTGCGTTGGTTCCAATGTCACATTTAAATAGGCATAATGCTGTGAATAGGGTGTTCCAGAAGCTGTCCCTAATTAACTAAAAACTGACTAACCTTGTTTGTAATAAGTGTCTTAAACATTTACAGCCTTGGTATTGCTGTCAGAGAGATTTGGCAATCTTCCTTCTGTGTCAGTTTCGATGTCACATTTAAAAAAGTGTAGTAATATGACATGAGTATTTCAAGCTCTATCCCAAATGTACTAAAAACTGTCACATATGTTCTTAAACATATACACTATTTGTAATCTAGAAGTAATTCTGTTAAAAAGTTTTAGGGATTATCTGTTTTTGTCAATAAAAAGAACTGGATGGTAAAGTAATGAGTTAATTAGGGGCAATAAAGTGAGAGTCTGGTGTACTGAGTCCCATCTTAAATGTGTGGTATATTATTTTTAATACACATCTTCACAGAACATCAGATCTCACTTATGTTCACATCGTTTATGCCTTTTCAAGTTTTCTGATTTGGATATGTATAGGTTAAAGTATAGAATAGCACTCACCAAATTAGGGACCTTGTCTTTTTGGAAAATTTGCTACAACTCCTTTTTGTCTTGTTTCTAAATGAGATTATTGCATTAATAACATATCATTATGAGTGCTATCTACTGTTGAAACTATGAGTGCTGGATACAGCAAATACAGTTTTTTTTTTGTTTATACATCCAAATACACAAACATTTTTTACCAACTTGACATAGAATTACTGTAATAAGTAGTAACTTTCCAATAGTTGAGCTCTCCGTGTTTGCAAAATGATATTTACAAATATTACTTAGTAGACTAAACAAATTAGATTCATAGTGTATCAAATATGGCATGGTTTATATTTATTTGCCTTGTATACAAATAATTTCTACGATTTAGTCACATATTATAAAAGTAACACTATTCAATGGCTATAAAATAATAATTTTCCTAATTAAAGATACTTCTCAGAAGTGTAAAAAAAAACTTTGACAAAGTCTATTTTGTCTCTTAAATCCATTGGCGAAATTTGACATTTTCCTTCGATAATTATGGAAATTTACCATATTTATTCATCAGTTGATCATATTAAATAACCTTTTCTTGAGGATTTGTTATTCTAGAGTCATTGACACCATGTGTGGGGTTTCTATTTTAGCACCAAGATTAATTGGTTACGGTACTGAATTTATTTTCACAAGATATAAATCATAGGTGATTTTGTTTATGCAGTAATAAACCGTTGAAAGGCCATGTGGCTATACTGTCTTTAGAAATAAGATTAGCTTGTTTTGATTTATTGTACAATAGAACTAAGTAGTGAACATGTAAGATTGTCAAACACTGTTATAATATGAGACCCTAACGGCAAAAATTTGTGTGGATTCTTAAAAATATAAACACACTATATTTATCACTTAACTGGCATTTCTTTACCAAAAATATTCAATACAATGTTTTCATGTGTTGTAACTGGTCAGTAAAGTGCCACGCAAAGTAGAAGTTGAAACGTTAATACTTGTCAATCAGAAATCCAGCAACTTCTACGCTCGATTCCAGATTTTTTACTTCTTTTATTTATTCCTTGTTTTAAAAATCTTGCCTATGAATGTGTTGGTTCTGTATTTTTTTTCCTGTATTTTTCATGTCCAATGCAATTTCCCTGTCTTTTCTTCCCCGAGTCAGTTGATTTTCTCTTGATTTCGGAGGCATTACGCATGCGCACGATTACAAATTAAAGTTTGTCATTGTTCGAGTGTATGTTTGGTATCTTTCTTTAACTTTGATAAATAAATCTTTAAAAAAAAGGATTCCAAAACGTTCAGTTTATGACAAAAACAGAAAATTCAGAACTTTTTCTATCTTGGAAAAATACAGAAACTAGCCGTTTTCTCTTTTATAAACAATTTAAGGCTTTCTCTCAGTCAGGGGGCCTTAAAAGTAAGTGGGGCTTCTCAGTGTTGTCTTTACTGTGAAGTTTCTTATTAAAAGAGGAGAAAATTATTAAATGAAAAGGAAAATAAATTTTCATTTGATAGAGCAAATTGAGGTGTTTGGAAAACTCAACTGTCAAGACAATATGAACTTTTAAGCCATGCTTCATTTTATTATTTCTTTCTCAGAAAAAAAACCCCAAAATCAAATTCAAATCTGGTAAAAAGATAACTGTAAGCTTACAAGTATACAAGTATTGTACAAGTATACAAGATTTGTACAAGAGTTATGTAATAAACAAGCAATTGTTGTAGAACATTTCAATGTACATTTTACTTGTTTAACATCCAGTATAGGCTAAAGTTATTTGATATTAACAGTCCACTATATATTTTCTTGACCAAAGTGACTTTCTGCAGAAAATTATGAAACACACAAAAATGAAACACACAAAAATGTTTAACACCAGTTTGCTCTATTATATGAAGACTATTTTTTTTTTCTTTTAAAAAAACAAGCCATTTTATCTAGAGGTAAATATAAGCAATTCAAAATGGTTAAACAAAATATCAAAGCTTTGTTTGCTTGGTGTTTAAAGTCGTACTCAGGGTTATTTGACCAATATGAGGACTTTGTATTTGGTGGATAACTGGATGAAAATTCGTAAAATCCACCTAGTGATCTTTGTGGTTTACTGGAAAGCTTAATTTCCTTATGACTCGGGTTGACTGACGGCCTTAAACCTGTGTAGATTATAATCAAAGGAGTCATGGTGCATACCAATATCAGAGCAATATTGTTTACACATTTACTGTGGTTGTAGGCTACTGATAGTTTATTTCAGTTTTCCTTTGCCAGTTTTGACACTGCTTCCAAAAGCGAATAACTACACAATTTTCGCGAATTTATTATCACAAAAAAAATACCATGTACATGTATAAGGTTAGAAATTCAGATTTTTTTCACAGGCATATTGGTGCATCCAGATTTTTCAGTTACCTTGCACAACAAATTATTTACATGCAGAAACATTTTCATTAAAAAAAAAAAATTCTCAAAAGTAAACTAATTAACATCTAAATCTATTAAAGAGTGAAATTGTAATTTTGTTAAAATTGCCAGGGATAAAAACAATGACTAAATGGCAGAAGCTGCAAGATAAATGTTGTTTTTTTTTTCTCAAAAAATTTATCAAAAGAGAGCACAAGTTTTATTGACACTCATCAGTTTCATACATTGTCTTTATTTAGAATTTAATGTCACGTTATTATTGAACCCTCCCAGTATTACAGAGAAGATTTTCATTTACAGTTCTTCAGAATTCTGATCAGAAAGAATTTCAGAATTACAACTTCTAGGAAGTTATATACCGGTATCTCAAACCGATTGTCAATTGAGAATAATTTGAAATGATAGGAGAATAATGGCAATTTAAAGAAAATTGACATCATTATTTACTTGAATAAAGTGTTTTATTATAAAGTTTATCAGAAGTTATGAACTGAAAGATTGTTGATTATAATATTTTTTTCAAAAAGTAAGTCGCACTGGCACAGGATGGTCGATTCATTAAAAACAGACAAATCATTATGTACTAGATAACTCTCAGAGACAAGTTTTCAATATTATATATTTTATAAATGTAAAAAAGAAAATTGTACATGCCTCCACCGGGGATCGAACCCAAGAACAATATTTGAAATTGAATAACTTAAATGAGGACATTTCTAAGAAGTTACTGCTCCAGTATGTTTTGAAGAGTGTATATGCCTACTGGTGGATAATCTTAAATTACTTGAGAATAAAGATAAATTAAGCAAAGTTTTATTAAACTATTTGGACATGAAGGTGTTGATCTTTTAACATCAGAAAGCTTGACAGAACTCATTCTGTATGTAATGCACCTATCAGGATTTAAAGTTCTATGTTGTGTGAGCTATGTTTATGGAAGTTTGCAATTAATCATGTGTCAAGTTTCAAGCTCTCCAGTTAGATAAATATTGGTTTAGGATGGGGGAGATGGAATATACCTAATGCTCAGAATCATTCTCATTTCTCCACTCTGCTAGCGGCTGTATATGAGTGGATTGGTGTTGCTGAGATTTTTTTTAAAAATCTGGACGTTTTTCGTTTTATATTCTAGACCATTTGTGTTACTATCGGAGTATTCCACTCTCTTGTAAGGACTGTGGGGTGTCCTGATTGATGAAAAATGGGGAGGGTTTTTGCAGTATATTCTAACCCATTCCCTGTTACTGTCAGATGTAATAAGGTGATATTGTTTAGGAGATTTTATCATATCATGACAGTATGGCTCTGTCGTATACCCAGCGGTAGTTAGCATATCAAGCACAATGCCCCGCAGTCCTGTCTACCCAACGTGTGGCAGACTGCCAAATTTATCAAAATGTTTCTTTTTTCTCACTTTCTTAAATTGAAGCGTTATTGAACTTGTGTTGTGGTGTTTTGAGTTATTT
The DNA here is from genome assembly GCA_034781015.1 of Tonicella lineata. Lineage (NCBI taxonomy): Eukaryota > Metazoa > Mollusca > Polyplacophora > Chitonida > Mopaliidae > Tonicella > Tonicella lineata. Next base: position 11,142 of record JAVFBY010113006.1, read on the forward strand.
CTTAGTTGTTTTCTTTGACTTTGACTAACAGTTTATGTCAACAGAATTTTGATTGTAGTTTTACACATATTGACATATATAGCTTTTGTTACTTAAAAATATTATCTAACATTTTATGTTCATTATTGATACTTAAACAAATTTTTGTAATGACACTTGAGTTTAAATGACATACCTTATAAAATGAATATACACTGCTTATATAAAAATGTTATATCAGATTTAACTATTAGAATGTTGTCTTTATTGCTCTTCTATAAAAGTCTATTACATTCTTCAGATTTTATGATAACAAGTCAACATGTACTATGACTATTCCTACTTTATCATGAAGATCTGTCTCGTTCCAGACTGCACATTTTTTAGGGCAAAGTTACAGAAAATAGATCTTGCAAACGTTATCTATAATTAAAAATATATCTAGGACTAAGATGACCTTTGTTACCTCTTTCAGCTGTAAGCATTTTGTAGATTTATCCTGGTAAAATAGGATCTCCATTTCATTCCATTTTCTCTGATTGGTCAATTTTTTTCTTATTATTTAGGTATGATTAGACAGGTGTGATAAAAAGTCCATTTTAAATACACACTGGCAAGAGGGACTCATTTCACCATTGAAGCTGGTTTTAAAGATGTAAACGGCATTCAAAAGTGACTCAAATCCAAAATGTTGTAGACATATTTCATTTGTGATGTTATCTATTCAGTGTATGTGTCACTTACTAATGTACATTGTATTTCATGTAATAAATCCTGTTTCCAAGTGTACAATTATCTCTTGTTA
>JAVFBY010113117.1:0-11924 GCA_034781015.1 Tonicella lineata
CCCCCCTTCCGCTACCCACTAAAGCTGAAGTTGGCTCCTGTGACTCCTTCATACATGTATATGCAGGTCCATGGGCAGCTTGAACCTGTGTGGATCAGCAGTCAGACATGCTAACCACTGAGTGGCGGCTGTGAACAACAATTAAAGGCAGGAGTTTTTTTAAGTATAATAAAAAAATAATATAATCATCGAGCCAAGTGATATAATACTACACGGAAAGGTGTTATAATGACATAATGTTCATGTAATAATGCAGCTGGTTGCCACAAACTGAAATGAGCCCAGTTCAATTACGCATGTAGCTTATCCATTCTTACCAGTTTTAACAAAGAGTTGGGTTGTCTCCCCTTCCCCTGCTCCGTTCTCAGCTGTAATATTGATATGATACATCGTTTCACTTGACAGGTCTTTTAGGATAATAGATGTTTGGTTTGGAAGGGATGTCAACTCAGTCCAGTCTGAAGATAAACATGTAATAAAATTATACAACTTTAAAAATGTACACTATTATTCAATTTGTAAATCAATGCTTTTAAACAACAAAATATGATGAGAGCAAATGTACATAATATATGTTTTTTATTCTTTTTTGAAGATATATTACATGTTTGTACTACCATAAACACTTTTAACATGTAGGTTTGTGTCCAGTCGCAGCAAACCAGTTTAACTTTTAGGACCAGAACATGTGCTTATCTTGCAGTCAATCAACCTTTATGCCCACAAACCATGTTCTTTGGTCTTCTTTTTATAAATTGTTATTATATGGAAGTTACGTTCAAACTTTTTTTTTAAATTGTAGGGATGTTATGGGTCTCGGGGCCCAAGTGCATGCAGGTACTAGTCAAATTCAACCAATTCATACATGTAGGCCAACAGTCTTTAGGAATAGAAATTTCTTAGTTACAACAGATTCTAGATCAGAAAATGTGTAGACTGGGGTTTAATCGATTGGGGTTTAACACCGTGCTCAGGGGTATTTCACCTATGTGACGGCGTGCCAGCCTGATGGGTGGAGGAAACCACCGTTCACGTCACTGGCAACATAAAGGCTAGGCGGGAAAAGGGAAAAAAGGAACAAAAAATGACTCTAGGAGCACCAGGGCATGAGGAAGCTCCTTCCCAACCACCTGCTACAAGATTCTAGCCCAAAAAAGGGCCTGTCTCCGACGATTATGGGTTCTATTCCGGTATCGGACTCAGTCTGCAAATTTTCTGAGCTAGTCCAAACTAAGAAAGTGTTACCCTCCAATAAAGAATAGACTGTTAGTGGTCACTTTCTAAAATACATTTTTTTTTTCTTCATATGTATAAATGTTGAATTTGCTAAAGCTATAGGTTTTGATTTGACCAGTATCTGAAATTCTTAATTCTAGAATTCTTAACAGAGAACAAACTACAACTGTACTTCATTTACCACAGTTTGATTGATTGACTGATTGATAGACTGTTTGATTGGGTAATCTTATATGCCATAAGCTAGTCCATATGCTGAGCTAGTCCAAACTAAGAAAGTGTTACCCTCCAATAAAGAATAGACCGTTAGTGGTCACTTTCTAAAAAATACAAAAATTATTTCTTCATATGTATAAATGTTGAATTTGCTAAAGCTAGGTTTTGATTTGACCAGTATCTGAAAATCTTAATTCTAGAATTCTTAACAGAGAACAAACTGAGAACAAACTACAATTGTACTTCATTTACCACAGTTTGATTGATTGATTGACTGATTGATAGACTGATTGATTGGGTAATCTTATATGCCATATTCACTCACCAGATTTCTCATCAGCAATATAACGAATGATGTACTGCCTTATAATTCCAGCATGAACACCAGGGGGTAACCAAGTTATGGAAATTTCATTTGACGAGGCTGTGTGACTCACTTGTCTAACGGGGCCGGGTGCTGTGAAAATAATGATGAATCAGTCACAGAACAGCCAAATCATCACACAAAAAAGTGTGATTTCAATTTTAAATATTTTTGTCCTACATATAAAAGGTAACAAAATAATGTTTATTCTAAAAAAAATACTTTACAACAGTTAATGTGTAATAATTTTGTTATGATCATCAATTTATGTCCATTTCCATTTTGAGGGAATATGTGACAGAGTATATTAGGAATTGAATTGGTGAATTCAACATGGGCCCAACTCCATACTTAGTCAATTTTGAGGTTATTACTGTTTTATAGTCTTTTGCTAATAGACTTTTCTGTGAAGAGCAAGAAGGTCTTAACCACTAAATAAAGGGGATTTCCAGTAGTGTTGAGATGATGAGTCGATGATGAGTTCAAGATAAACCCAACTCCAGGGGTTGGGCCCATTTTGCTGGAATGTTGTCACTAGACTGCAGATGGCAGCACCGTTTTCAAGACATTTGGCCCTACCGGACACGAAAGAGTCACCAAAGAGCAATAACTCTTTTCGACATACACTGATTATCATCATATTTCTCACTCAGAAGGGTTATTTCTCTTTGTTGACTCTCTAGTACGGAGCGTCCTCTCAGATCTTACAACACTGATGGAATTGCAAATTTCAAGTCAAACAGCAAAATTCTAATTAAGCCAACGACTAATTATTGTATGAAAAAAATCAAAGAAAATTCAGTCATAATCGTTAGGAAGCCGCCAGAAGCATAAGATCGATTTTTTACTTTCACCCAGGGTTGGTTGATTTAAATCACTCCCAAAAAATCAATTCAAATTGATTTTTTTGATTTTTTTGATTTTTTTAAAAATAAAGACAGTCGTAGACAACAGTCAAAATCAGACTTGAGTCTTGGAGCTTCCACTCCTTGTGGGTTGACCAGTTTTTATAACCTAGCTAGTATATTTTATTAATATGTAAATTTATGGTACCATTAAGAAGATAAGGTTACAGTTTGGGATGATAAAAATTGCATACTGAGTCATTATAAAAACATTGTTGGATTATTGAGCAAAGGTATCAGGGATGTGTGTGTTTACCTTATCGTCTGGTGACTAGTAGCAGATTATAAACATTATCTAATACTTGGGTAAACCCTTACAGAGTTCAGTTCATAATGTAGTTGGGCTAGGTGATATTAATCCTTACAACAACATTTACATGTAGGTACTGAAAAAGCAGGCAAGCTTGTATCTATTTACAGGTTTCTGAGCTGATCATTGTCTATGGACCAGGAGTAGTGGAGTACTGACAGACATTGTTAGTATTATGAAACACTATGGCAACATTGAGTGATATTTTTATATACCACAAATGTAGTGCTGTTGTACATATCTATTTTTTAGGTTGAAAATATAATACTTTTAAATAAACTTGTTAATGAATCATCTGAATTATTGTTGATTTTATTTAATTATAATGAAAATCTGATCATCAATAAATAAATTATTAGATAAAATCAAAAAAATCAAAAGAATCAAAAGAATCTGATTTAAATCAAAAAAATCTGATTTTTTTAATTTTTTTAAAAAAATCATGATTTTTGCCAACCATGTTTAGGCCTAACAACACAACGAACCACAAAAATGTTTAATGTTATATATTATACTATGTAAATGCTCTGCTGAAACATTAATGTTCCTCCAGACTTCCTGGCAGTATGAAAATGCTCAAAACATACTGCCCATGACCAGAAAAAGTTAGGATTATGAAGAATAATTGACCCTTGATCCCCATTATGTTGTTCCTGTCCAAATCCATTCCTCGTGGAATTTAAAATCTGACATGTTTGTGCCGAATCAGTCAATTGGGTCACTTACATGTTAGTTGTCTGTTGTTATTTTGTTATGTCTTGATTTATAAATTCATTCTCCAATTTTGTAATTTGGCTTAACTTGATAAACAGATTATGATGGGTCGATCCTTCCATTGTTAGAACCCAAACAGCCTTGTTATGTTTTATATCGCCTCGATGTCAAGTCAGAGTATGGATATAAATGGATATTTATATGCTGGTCACCTGACCACTCCCATGTAAGTGATTAATCGTTTACCCCAATTTTATCTGGTTCCCTTTGATAATTTCTACATTGGTCCTTGCAGGTTGAAGGTCGATGCCTTCATCTCAAACCCGACAAGGTGTTCAAAGCATTGAGAAACTGCAACTGTAATGAGGCCTACATGGCTTTCTCCAAAGACTGTCTTGCCTCTGTCTCATAAGGGATAGGGTCATCTTGAACATACACCAATGCTTCTAAGAAGGTTTTTGTGTCCACTTCTACACAAATTCTTCTTACGTGGCCATTTAGAGGTGATCAGCCATGCATCTTCTATTCATGACAACATCAAAGAAATTAAATTTGCCAAAGAAACCGTCCAAACGCTTTGGTTTTAAAAGCTTATTGACGTGGGTAGTGGTAGGAGGCTTTTGCCCCCTTCTCCAACACCATTAACTGCTAAGGCCGAGCAGGTTAAAATATCAAAGCGCTTCCGTACCTTGGAGTGAATGGAGGTTGATATCCAACCACCACCTCCACGGCCCCCACCTTCACGAGGGCGACCCAGTAGGGTCCACACTCGATCAGGCAAAAGCCAACAGAGCACACACATGTAGTGCTGGTTGTTCGCCCAAACATAAACCGTGCTATTAAAAGCTATAAATCTAGTTTTAAACAATCTATCAAATGACAAATAATTTTTGGAAAGTACTTGGAATAGTTTTACAGGTACTTTGCAGCCGTCTTTGCTTTCTTTTTAACAAGTTAAATAGAGATATTTGGATGCTTCATGTATAAGGAGTTTTGGCACTAATGTCTGTCCATTTCAGTTTATTTGAATTCTCTTTTCGATGTACGTACTTGTATGCTTTAGACTGAAATAGCTATAGGTAATAAAAATTGTAAAATGTAGAAATTAATATAAAAAAAGTTCCCGTCAGGCCGTCACAGCCAAGCGGAATAACGTTGAATGTGGCGTAAAACAACAATCAATCTATCATAATTTCTTCAGTTAAGTTAACCCGTATTAGCATATATGTATATGGACAAGTTGTTTGCAAAAATATTAATTGAAATGTACAATTGTGCTTCAGAACCAATGTACCTCTCACCAGTCCAGTTTTATGAGTTGTTGTGTTCTATTTTTGGTGTTTTACCCTGTGCTTTCAGCACGTTTCTATCACCAGGTCTGTGCTGTAATGTTTTCTGGTATGACCTTAAAATAGGCCCTCTTATTCTTGTTACATGACCTATCATTTGCATTTGTCACTGCTTTGCAGATATTCTTAATATATAAGATTAGTGTACATTTATGAAAAATAAAGCAAAATTGATTTATAATACAAAATTAACTTTGTGTCGGATTGACAAAATTTGTCAAAATCAGTAGCAAAATGCAATTTTAGACTAACACTGCCAATTATTTGGTAAACCTATGAATTGCTCCTCCTAAGTGAATTAAACTGAGTTTGCATAACAATGAGAAGACCCTGTTCCGTCCGTTCTCCCCACAGCACAGGCCTGTATCACTATATTTTAAAACCCAGCACTGTTGCTCTTTACGCAATAAGTTCTTGTATGTTTTAATTGTATACAGGTAAGACAAAAGATGTTATATGCTGGAACCAGAGCTACTTTAAAAAGAGAGTTTGGAGACAACCATATACAGGACGAACTCTTCGGAACTGCTTCGGTAAGTTTTATTAACAAATTTAGTATTTACAGAACGAACTCGATTCAGTGATCATATTCTTTTTCCTCAGTACATGTACATGTTTGTTAACACTATAACCACCAAGCTGCACCAACGATCATCAATTGAATTTGTATCTTCACTTGTATATTGAATTGAATATAATGACCAATTAAATTTGTAGTGTCATTTGAATAATAAACCAGTTAACTATACAAAATGACTGATAACATCAAAGACAGAACAGAACTCCACAACAAATCAGCTCCCTGTTGTCCCATCGCTTTAAGAACAAAAAGGCATCAGGGGCCACTTTCACAAAATATTGGACGTCAAAAAATATGATACGATATCTTAGTTACTATAACGCCACAATACCTTCATTGCTTGACGTCATGATCATTTTTGTAGTACAACATTTTGTGAAAATGGTCCAGGAGATCCCCAGGGCATCAGGAATCTCTCACCAATCACATCATTAATGAGATTTGTATCTTCATACGTAGTTTAGTAATACCCCATTATAAAAAAAACCAGCTCTTTTTAATACAAAGTGGGCTTCACCGATCGATTGGGCTGGCATCATAGGAGTTAAAAAAGCCTTGAGTATAGAGTAAAAACCACAATTAAGCAACCACACTCATGTATTGATTCACAAATGTTCTAACTTCATTGAAGTATCACAACTAAACCACTTTGTGTATTAAATGTAGCCATTCTCAACATTTGTTTTTTATGTACACTCTCTACATTTTTGTTATATATTACTTTGGTGAATAACATATCAATTCTTTACAATTCTGTAACAGGAGGATGTAAATTTCAAAGGGTATCAGAAAACCCTTCTGGCTAAACACGCCCCTGCTCCCTTAACTTTAGCAGAGGAAGAATTACATATCATCAAACAAACAGAGGTATGTGCCTGAAGAAGTTTCTGAACGCATAGAGAGAAAATGCAGAAATCATACATAGATCATTCAGTTAGAAGAACTTTCTAGGTACAGCTCTCGCCAAAGTGTGTTTGGCTTAAAGACTTTCGCATATATAATTGATATATTTACTGGTATACAAAGTCATTTTAATTGAAACGCTGTTAAGTTTCCTGTGTAATTAGCCATCTGCTAATGTTAAATCAAAAGAACAAAGATTTATTTCACCAGCTTATTGAATACAACTTCTGGTTTATTATGGATGACTATATAGGCGATAAAATCTTTAAATTCTACCAGAACTTGCCAATACCACAAATAAATGAATTGCAGACAATCTAAAAGATGGTCTCTTCGGTTGTGTTTTCATATAGCTCGAAATGCTTTTAGGGGTGAGTTTAAAATAGTAATTGCTGTTTGAAAAAATAGTCTTTTGGGGCATGTCATGAATGATATAGATAGATATTAAATTCAATTATAATTAAATCATAGAGCTCTGCTTGATAAATATTTATCCAAACTCTCTGTGAGAAATAAGTACCCTTTGTTAACTTTCACTTAGTTTCAAAGGACATGCCATCATTTCTACAAAGTTTCTTGCTTGTTTTCAACAAAAAATATTTATTTAAGTTTCTTTTTAAAGCATTTGCTGTTTTTCATTTGATCAAATTGGAAAAAATATTCCATATTATGGAACTATAACAATGTTAACGCACAATAATTCCTATATATGGTGCTACATGTGAACGCCTTCAACAGCACTTCAAACATATTTCCCCATTTTGATAAAGTGGAAACAAACTCAAGTAAAAAGAAATTAACATTTCCTGGCCTTGTTTATACATACTTGTAGTGTGTTTTTTTGTTTTCTATATTAATTAGCATGAACAATTTGTTTTGGATTCATGGTTGTTTCCTAATACATTTCAAACAATAACACAGAATTGTTCGAATGTCTTTTTTTTTCTTGTCTGTTTTTCTTTCGGTATAAAAAAATAAACCAAATTGTTGGGAAATTAGTTTCAGTTAATATTAACTGGTTAAATCACTGTTTACTAATAATGTCCTTTGGCATGGTGTTTTGGGGAATCTGTAAAAATACGTACATGTATTAGAATAGGCAAATGTGAATGTGGATTTTGTGAAACACATGAGTTCTACAGAATTACTAAAAACTGATTTCATTATAGAATATTGGCATCAAAAGTTAAATTAGAAATTCTTTTCAATATTGGTAAATTCAGCTGTAGGTTGAAAAGAACACTTTCTTCAAGCTATTAGCTTTAGCTGACACTAGTTGAGAAAGTTTAGCAGTCTAAAGGGGGTGTACATCGACTCGCCAACTGCTTGTGACTGCCTCCGACTGGGTTACTGCTGACTGCCTGCATCTAGGCCTGACTGGGTGCGACTGACCAGTCAGACGATTGCTTCGATGAACACGCTCATGCGGACCAGTTGCTGACAGTAGGGGCCAGTCGCAAGCGAGTTGAACATGTTCTATTTTGCTGCGACAATCGGCCACTAGTTGCTCCCAGTCCCTTCGCTGTACGCGCATCCCCGACTGATCAAAGGTAATCGGCAGTGATTTTTGTTATCATATAACATAATAAACTTTGAACTTGTAGCTATTTGCAGATTTTGCTCCAACACATGCTCAAAATTACAGCTCCACAAAGGCCGTCTTCAGTTGTAATGATAGGCTTTCGGAAAATGTTAAAAGGCCAGTAATAAAATGTCTATCTCCAAATGCCAATCTGACTGGACATTCACAAAGACAAAATCAGTCTACTCAGAGCAATAGGTCGATTTGACAAATATGACACCTTCAAATGTTTAATTTAGTTTACTACGATACATTTTACACACTGTGCTCATGGGCGCAGCCATTTTGAACATGTAACGAGACTATGAAAAAAAATACTTCAGTTGAAGAGAATCGCTTTCGATGTACATGCATGAAGCTGTGACTGCTAGTCGCTCTCAGTCGTACATGATCGTGGCAAATTTTGATGTACACCGAGCGCGTACATCGACTGAGAGGATCAAGTCGCGTCGCAGCTCGATGTACGCCACGCTTAAAAGCAACCTGTACAGAACCCACAAACCTCAATCATAACGCCAAACTCCTGATCATGGCAACTTTGACCCTCAGGCTAATACTAAAGGGTCTTGGTCTGCTAAGGTTTTGAACTAATATCGGATCTCACTGAGAGTGTCTAATCAAAAAATATAAAAAAAATATTAATAATGATAGCTATTTAAACATCACAAAATTATTTGATTTAATATTATATTGCTCTTATTAACATTTTTGCTCTTATTTACATTTTTGCAAGTCAAGGTTAGATTTATATGTTTTCTTTTTTTCAAAAAAACTGTGAATTCTTTTTTATTGTCCCTAAAACTGTTGGTCCAAGCGAAACAGATTGTCCATTATTATTGGTCGTGTTTGTCTGTCCCAGCTTTTTGTACCCTTGAAAATTGTCCGATTTCAATGAAACTTGCACACAAGTTTTGTACAGTCATCTAGTTGTGCCATGAAGCTTTTGGTTGCCAAGGGAACAATAGTTACCGTATGCCTCAACCTTTGCGCCAAATGTATATTCTTCTACAAATTTGGAGTAAGGACTAAGAAACTTATATGTTCTAGTCTATGTCCTTCAAAAAAATTATCATAAAAATTTGGAAATTCTTTAAATTTTTTTGATGGCAACACTTTGAAATTTCATGTTGTGAATAAGAAGGTGAAATTAAGTGGGCCTACCAGCTACACCCCTCAAACCAAATGAGGGGTTGGTAGCTTAGATCTTTGGCACCTACCGGCTTGTTTTCAATTATTATCTGTATTTTCTGTTTTACCCACCACAGGTGAAAACAGATGGAATCAACACCAAGCATGTAACATTACCCGGTATAGCCTTCCCTATTGTCGATGAAGCTGTAGATAAAATACAGGAATTCAATCAGAAATCTATAAATTATGTTCAGTTTGTAAGTATTTGTGAGACGTGACTGGTGGTGCGCTGTGCGTCCTGTTATTCTTTCACTCCTCTTTATAGTCCTCTATCTACATGTAACTGGCTACACTAACCCAATTTAACAGTCTCTGTTATTTTGGGATAACACTTTGTTAGTTAGAACAGATTCTAGTTGAGAAAAATTTTGCAGACTGACCCTCAGAGTCTTCACCAAATCGTCAACCAGCTGGAGGTCAGATGGCTTATGTGTGTGGAAAAGTTGGCTGAGTGATCATGGTGGCCAGCATTTATTGCCGGCGCTTCAATGCTGGGCGGGCCTGTGCCGTGTCTTGCTGGTTAGAACGTCTGACTGACGTGACTAACGATCCTCCTTCGTTGTACCGAACGGGTTCAATCCCCCAGTAGACCTGCTTAACTACAGAGGGAGTCACATAGGTGACTTCGGCTATAGCGAGGTGGTTTTTCTGTGGTTGCCTTCCCGGTTTTCCACCATATGAAGTAGGATTGTCTAAGAAGTGGAGAATCTGTCGTCATAAAGGTGAAATACCCCTGAGTGCGACGTTAAACACCAATCAAACAAACAAAAAATCAATGCTGGACTGATGGTTTTGGGTCTGATTCTCATGCTTGGCTCTGCTGGCAATCATTTTTCTGAACTAGATTCTGTTTTAAGTAAGAAAGTTTTATCCCTATATAGCAAAAAATACTGTCAGTGGATTGGTCACTTTCTAAACGCCACATAAATAATTTCAGGAACTTGATTTGTTGCAATATCTTGCACTGTAGACTTCACACATTATTTTATTGCACTTTGGTCTAAATTTGTATTTTTTTTTGTATCTTTTCGTTGTTTTGGGGATAATCGTACAAGGTTGGTTGTCTTCACATATTATATATTTTTATAAATGCAGAGAAAGGAAAATGTGACATGCCTCCACCGGGGATCGAACCCGAGACCTTTGGCTTACAGGGCCAACACTCTACCGACTGAGCTATATTATATATATATGAAAGAAATACTCTTGAGAATGAAACTATGCGTCAATAAAAAATTCAAGATAAGATCGTAATTTAGATGATTCTAATCAATTGACTGAAATTCATGTCTGTTGAATTGCCGTGCTAATCAATAACGACTATTTTTGCGTTTAATGATAAATTCTGTTTAGATTGGGCAATATTTGAGGGTTAATAAACTTTCTGTATCGATTCAAATACATAAAAACTTTTAAAAATGTGTGCTGTACAAGGGAAATTTCATTTTTGCACTGAACAGTGATTGTCATGAGTTGGCTGATGCTCTAGTACTCTCAGAGCTAAGGGGCATCAGGAAGCCGATTTGTTGTGATCTCTTTTTTTGTTCTGTCCTGTCTAACTGGTGACACCAAGGGTCCCGTCTTACTTGTGACTCATTTGACTGGCACCCCATCATACAGATGGAATATCCCTGAGTACTGCGTTAAACACAGATCAATCAATATGTGGCTTTCGAGTTATGACGTTACAACATCAGAGTTAGCCTCAGTGACGTCCCTTCTCGAAATGATGTTGTCACTTTACGACAAGGTGGGGTCAATTTGCGATTTTGAACATGGGCGGTATATACTATATTGCACACTATGAAGTCAAAATTACTAATTAAAACCGTTGTGGAATGAGCTTTCTATAGCAAAACATAATATTTATTGTGAAAGTAAATTATTTCCATCTATAGTTTTCTGTAAACTGACAAACTGCAATGTTAAAGTATAGGCAGTTTGCCCAACCTTGCCATAAAGGGACATCGTCATTTCACAAATTTCACATGATACTGTTGTCGTAAAGTCATAACCTGGAAGTCCCGCAGTCCAATCCATCAATCAATCAATCAATCTTTGTCCACTGGGATGGCCATCATCCTGATTGAATGAACTAACAGTCTCTATGTGATTTGAGAGTTAGTGGGAATGAAATTCAGCGTATGTGTTTTGCAAACACTTTTCTTATTTTCATAAAGAGTTCTTCTATTTATTGGCGAATACCACAATTTATCCAGAAAGCTGAATACGACCATAATCATCAAGCGCCATGCTATAAATGATTTATCACACAACACTAATAGTAAGCCGTGTTTCTATGTGTTAATGTGTTAATTTTGCACTTTTAAAGATGTTATATGACCAATCAGAAGAAAAGTTGCAAACCACATTCATAATGGTTAACATAATTTTGATAAGGCCTAAAAAAAAATTGTTGTGTTTCCTCTAACCCGACCTACCTGGCAAAATAGCTCCTGTCTCAAAGTTTTTAAAGGATGTTCAAGAAATAAAATTTAAAAAACGCCTTTTATATTTTTAATAGAAAGATCTTTTTTTTCTACAGCAAAATTTCTTGAAAAGCTCTTCAATTAT
>JAVFBY010113228.1:0-11924 GCA_034781015.1 Tonicella lineata
TATAACGTATGCGAAACGTGTCACGAACGAATGCCAACTTACACAAACGTATACCCAAATTTCACAAAACGTCGGGCGCACGTTATCTCTATTCGCAACAGTGTGACAGCTCCTTGATGTGTTTTGGTGAAGTGGGACGACGGGGTCAGCGGAGAAACGTTCCTTGTACGGCCGCAGCACGGTAGGCATACGATGATAATTCGTTGGATGGACGATACGCACGCGCTGTCATCGTTGCTATGGACGCTAGTTATACGAGTTCGAGCGTTTCTGGACTTTGCCAAATTTCGAAAAAAATACAGAACGCTAGGCATAAGTTAGCTCTATTCGTTACTATGTGACAGGGCCTTTAGACATCGACACATCGTCATGTATAATAGGTCGTGCGTATTCTACAGCAGTAATTCGCCGGTTGACGACCGCATTATTTCAATTTGATGCATATCAATACATAAAATGGAGCCTCTTTGTGACCAAGTCGATTATGTTCTTGCGAAGGTTTGAATGAGATGCCTTGTCAGAAGCTGAACAATCATACGCAACTAGGGTGGGGACTTTAAAGGCTGATTTGCTTCTACATTGTAATTAGGTCTACTTAAAGTATGATTTGCTTCTAATTAGGTTAACTTAAAGGCCGATATGAGGACATACGTTCAGGCCCACATATCCACATGATTATCTATAGAGAGTTTGTCAACTAATAAGGCCGGGTAGAATCATTATCATTGTTTAAAACATATTGATTATGAAAGTTTTTCAAAAGGGCTAGGAAATTCAGCTCAGGTTGCGTAGCAGCATGTGGCAGTTGCAACTATAACTGAAGATATTTGTTTGCAATGTGAAAATAAATGTATAGCCTATATATATATTTCAAAACTAAGCCCATCTTCGCGAGCCAAGGTACATTCTGTATGAGCCTTGGCACAAAACAGGCGGTTAGAACGTTATCTGGGCCAAGTTGAACTGAAATATCAAAACAAATACACGTGACTGCTATGTGGTAAAGAGTCGCTAAATGAGTCTTTAAAAGTTGAAAAGTTATGACAGAATGCAGCAGTCTAAGTTAAGTTCCACGAGACCAATCACTTGTTTACTGTCGACAGTGTTACAATGATATCCATAACATAGTTGTTACATTATTCATTCAGTCTACAAGATGTTCTAGTATGTGCCGGAACATCAAACAAAAGGCCGACAAGCCATGCTCTGCATGTGACCGAGAGAGCGTCTCTGATTGGGTAATCAAAAATCGACCATTTCAGGTAAATCAGGTCATAACACAGAAATACATCGTTTTATCGCATGGTGTCTCTATACGTGTATACATCTAGAGATACCATAAATGTTCCGATGATGAAGTAAGCCTGACACAGGGAAGTCAATTAATCAAACAAACTAGATTTATGTTTTAGATTTACTCTTTACGGATACAAGTTTTCAGTAGGCTATAAGCTCGTTTTGTCGTGGGTGATTTACATTCCGATAGCCTTTATTTATTTGAGTCAAAATAAGCTTGATTAACTAACTGTTACTGACTTTTATAAAGGCAGAGAAAGAACATTTGACATGCCCCCACCGAAGACTGAACTCTAGCCTTCTCTTACAACACTTTAACATCCGAGTCCGGCAATATTGAGATCCCAAAGTTCTCTCAAGTAAAGACTGTATATCTTATAACGCTATCGATAGGTCTCTGCGTCTCAGTCGGTGGAGTATTAGCCCTGCAAGCCAAAGGTCCCAAGTTCGATCCCCGGCGGAGGCATCGTAATTTTATTTTCTCTACAGTCATAAAATCTATAAGACTATAAATCGCGTGCTTGGAACACAGCCAGCATTTGTAAAAAAAATGACGATTTCGCGATTTTGGCTTAATGAAACATTCGTCTTGGAATGGGATCATGTAATGGTAATCAGGATTGCCAGTGCCAACGAGCTGCAATAATAAGCAAGAAAAAATCCAATAGGTTATACAGTTTATAAGTTAAAGAGGCTATACAGAATTCAGGCCAAACATCGACTGAAACGAATTAAAACCGGGTTTTCTGTATTTTTCCAGTATGGCCCAAAGTATAACCTTTCAGAAAATATCACCGCCGTCAATGTGCTCTGTACCGTATTAAAATAATAATAAAGTTTGTAAAATGTTCTAATGCGACCCGCATTATGATGTATAATACATGCACGAAAGATAATGAGCCCTGCCTTATACGGAGGCGGTTCCGTAACTCGGGTTACTCCGTGTATAGATCAAAGAGAAGACCGAGGGAACTCAACTATATATGTTTTATGTTACCTTATAACAGACCAGTGGCTCTTCTTGGGGGGAATATTCACGAGGAAGGCTTCCACGAAAAGACATTTGTGCATACCGAATAAACTCATCGAAATACCGCATTTTTTTTTTATCTTTTTCTTTCTAGTGTGAATCAGTTTTATGAAAAGGAAAGTGTTGAATTTTCACGAAACCATGATAAAGATTATACCGAAATTTTGAGGTTTAGCCTCTTTAAGAGATTATTCGGCAGACATGACTGTAGTTATACTTTCAATTTGCATTTACAAATGAAGGAACATTTTACAGTAAATTAATTTCACTTAATCTCTTAGGCTTTCAGCTGGCGGATGTCTCTAGGCTGTCGACCATATGGCCCTAGCCTAATAGATTAACCGATTACATTATACTATCGTCTAAGCGTTGTCGATCGAACAAAGTTTACTACCTGTTATTTCCGCGATCACGAGTCCTTAAGTCAGCGAATGAGTGACGATGAATACAATCATCTATATCAAGTTTGTCCCGTATCGCAAGTACAGAGTGCTCTACTTCACTGTAACGTTTATATTAAATAACAACAGCAGGAAACTACCCACGCTCTGGGTACAAACCACAAATTGAAAAGCATTGTCTTTTATGAACAACGAAACCTGGATGCTGCCCTTGAATATGTTATTAAATAGGAAGCTGTGCGTATTATAACTTCAACCAAATTGATATAATAATAGTATTTAACTTCATTAAGACGGAACGCCATAAACGTAGGAAAAAGTTGAAAACCCACAAAGCCTTAAGCCGTGTTCACACAATGCAATTATTCGAAACAAGTAGAACTTGTCCTATTTGATACCACAAGTTGTATTCAACAAAAGTCGCATGTTGTTCACACGCTTCGCATGGACTTATCGCACCGTGTGGATGGGCCTTTAGCAAAGTAAATTATGGAAGAAATTGTTTTTTATCCAGCCCCGTTCCGTGTAAATATCTTGTATACGCCCTATAGTGTAAGTGAAATTTCGGGTCATCCTATCGTTGCCTTCTGTAGCTTAATAGTCGATAGAGTGTTGTCCCTGCTAGCCAAAGGTCCCTTGTTTATTCCCGGTAGAGGCATCTGAAATGTCCTTTCTCTAGGCCTACATTTATAATATAGTGTTCGCAGTTGACAAAACGATACAGACCTCTGCATCAATCAATCAAATTGGTACCCTGGACCATTCTAGAAAACCTCGAGATTGTTATCCCTAGTATAACCCCTCCAGGCAACGTTAAACAAAACAAATGTTATATAGTTTATTGTTAACTCTCTTGGGGCACAGGTAGCAAATTTACAACAGCTAATGCTCATTAACTATTAGCCACATATATATTTTTAGCATGTTGTATGCCTTTATATACCTCTGTAGGACTTGTATACTCTTGTATTTCCAATATGCCTGCCTACAAGTGTGTGGTTTTGACTGATCACCATGCTTGGTTTTCATGTTTGTAATATATGGCGTTTTTCTCCAATTAACATAATTCTTGTTAAGGCAACTCCTGAATGCATGAAGATACAATCATACAAAATGAATGTAAGTTTAGAGTACGTAAGTAAATACCTTGAACAAGTTCGAATTTCAGGGTCAAGGGTCAATGTCAAGGTCATTATGGCTATTTTTACAAATAGCTTGTCATAATTGAAGGGAGCTTCTTTGAATTATGAGATATACACAGCAACGAGGCTGATCAATTGATATGGCTACAGTAAAACATTTACGTAGTGTATTGCATGTACATAAAAACTAGACAACTATGTGGTCTGAGGTTTGGTATTTGTAGGCCTATACTCTTGTTGCCGTTTGGTTGCGACGTAATGACGTCATAACAGTGCATACCTGAAAACAGGGAAAGCGGTCAACTTCAGTAAGAACCCGGATTATTGTGTGCAGCAGCGTCATCTATAATCACACTTTTGCACTCATTTTGTGTTAAAATATTGCTATATAAATAGTAACTTTCGTACATTATAAATCGTGACTTTTCTATTATCGCATCTTTTTCACAAAATACAATTCTATAAAAGATAATATAACACATTGTCGATGCGTCGTTTGTAGTGTCAAACTCAGGAAATGAGTGAACTCTGCAAGTCAAATGTGTATGCCAAGAGAGGATAACTCCTGTCTAATCAAATTATATTCTAGCTTTATGGCTGTTATTTTTTTACCTTCCATTGATGTTTTCAATATCACACGTATAGCATAATGTCCAGACCCCGATCGTTCGCATATATTTCCCATGGCATGTGTGGCCTAATGAAGTAAATTGTATTTTATATTGTCGTTCTAGTCTAATTTTCTACCTCTAGGAACCCACCTGTAGGCACGGCTCTTACGGATCCACTGTATGAGTAGCTCGTAACCCAGCCTATGATCTATGGAAACCTCGCCAAATATCCCGCGCTGTGAGATTTTACGTGACGTCATCATGCACAGTGAAATACCTTTGAGTGTGTTAAACACTAATCAATCAAACAAACAATCAATGATGAAGGATGGTCAAGACGGGCACGGATCTGGTGAGTGACTGTGTTTTTCTTGGATTTGTCACGCCATGGCGTGTCCGCTGCCTCTTGTAGATCAGGATCGGCTAGATCGGACAATCAGGTTAGTTTTTCAGGATAATGTTCCCGCGAATTTGGATCCCGTGAAATTTCTACTGGAAGTTCTTCGGAATGAATGTGATGTTTTCAATACGGGGATTGTTGCCTTTGGCAGACAGAAATCTTCTTGTCAGTATTTTGCTATGTTGAAAAATTTCTTTGACTGTTCGGATTTTTGCGTCCAGTTTCGTCGAGCAACTTTGCGCCTTTATTGGGCTTCCTTATTTTGTGACCGACACAGGCGTGGCTCGTGTGTTTTCAACCTTCGGGAAGGTCATTTCTGTGAACTTTGAACTGAATGCTGAGAATGGAATTGTCAATGACGTTAGGGTGGTTGTTATTGACGTGGATAATGACAAGTTTGAGGCGATACCGTATACTATGTCAATAGCTGGAAATCATGTTATTGTGTCTTTGAGGGGCCGACCCCCTCGGTGTCTCAGATGCCACATTGAAGCCCATGTCCGGAGAGACTGTGCTGCTAAGTTTTGTACCTTATGTCGGCGTATGCATTCATCCGACTCACAGTGTTCCCCACGGCTATGGTCTGACGTCGTCGCATTGACACCTGCGAATGACCCAGTTAAGTCTAAGGCGGACGACCAAAACACGTCAACACCTTTAGGCACTTCGGACGCTCCGTTTATTGGCGGCAACCAGCCGAATCCTAATGTGTGCGATGCATCAGTCTCCGATGTACACTCTAATTCTGGTCGTGCAAGTTTGAGTGCATGGTTCGCTGGAAGATTTACTACAACTTAGTGACGACTACTCTTCTCGCATGGTGGTTGAAGAAACTCCGTCCGATTCTGGAGAAACCGAGGGGGAACGGGACACGGCTACTTGCATTATCAACCCTACTCAAGGCAGCAGGACAAGGGGGAATATTCCGGGGGGGGGGGGACAAAGCTGGAGCCCTGGCCAAGAAGAATAAGGGTAAGCCATTACGTTTGTCTGACACTTCAGATTAATCACACGCGATGATGGCTACGATTACATACACTTACTAGACTTCTGACCTTCGCTTGAACTTGGACACTTGCTCTTTTGTGAACAATGATTGTCGGACTCTGATTGCTATGGTATCAAAAACCCTCTGGGGTGTAACTCTCTATGTGCATATTCATCTTATTGGCAGTTTGAATAATCAGTTATTTCTTTTAGTATTAAAATAAGCCCCAAGGTCTGATATTTCATTTCAAACCATTAATTGTAACGGTATGCGCAATTTTAGTAAACGGCAAAATATATTTTCTTTCTAAAAATTGTTCCTAATGATGATATTTCCCTACAAGAGACGCATTTGTGTAATTTGTCTGTTCAAAATCAATGGGAATCTGAGTGGGGTGGTAAGGCCATTTTTAGCTTTGTTATGAACATGTCTCGTGGGGTGGGTATTTTATTTAAGCCTGGGTTGAATGTTACTATAGATAAAATTGATCGCGATTTTAAAGGCCGTGTTTTATGTTGTGACTGTTCTCTGAACTCTTTCAAAGTCAGACTCATTTGTGTATATGCCCTGATCATAGTGTGGTTGAAAGAAGGTTATTTTTTAGTTCTGTGTATAGTTTTATTGGACAAGTAGACCAATTGTTAAGGCAGGGGATTCTAACTGTATATTTGATAAGATAAATTAGGTGGTGATTCTTCCCAAGGGGCAGAATCGTCGGATGTTTTTAAAAAGTTATTGGCAGATTTCAAGCTTACTGGGCACAGGTAGCTCTCTGTCACTAACCACCTCCAAACGAAGGATGGAACCCACCCAAGGCATCACCTGCAACATCAAAGACAGGATCGAACCGGGGGCTTTGGCAAAAATCCAAAGTAATTGTATGGTGTCAAAAATGGTAATTTTCCTTCACTTTTTTAGTAGAACATGGGTGTCCAGTTTTCACAATTTCTATATCTCCTACTTGTTAAATATCCTCGTTCTGTTTGTGTTTCTTGGTGTAACAACAATCACTTGATCGTATATTTGTCTTTAATTGTTTAAAAGAAAATGTATCTTATTCATCAATTTTACAATGTTCTTTTTCTGACCATTCATTCGTCAACTTAATTCAAATGTAACTTCTGTTAAAATTGGCCCGTGCTATTGGCACTGTAATATCTCGACCTTTAAAGACCCGGATTTAAATTCTGATTTCCTTGAATTGTGGTGTGTTTTAAGTGCTACTGATGACTACTCACACTCTTGGTGGGAAGAATGTAAAAAGTCTTTTACAAAGCTAATAGTTTATCTTTCAGCTCGTTTATCTCTGGCTCGTAAAAACAAAATAAGAGATCTTGAAAGAACAATCCATAACATGTCAGTGTCTTTTACCTTGTCGCCTAAATTAAACGAACTTAAGGCACAAGTAAATGCCTTGCTGGATCAGCATACAAAAGGTGTTATGATCAGATCAAAAGTTGATAATTTTAATTTTGATGACAGACCTTCACGATTTTCACGATCAGCTTGTCGCAATTCAATTCCTCATTATATTGTTATGTCACCATTTTATTCATTAGTTATGTTTGCTTATCGTGAACTGTTTATCGCACCAAATATTGATATTTTAAAACAGACAACAAAATCATTGTACAAACTTTTTCTCTCTGTTAAGCTAGTGCCTCTTCGTATTTATGCTTATTTTCCAGAAGTCGATTTTGGCCCTGTTTGAAAAAATATACATTCTGAAGTATAAGAGAATAATGTTAAGGACTTTTGTTTCAAAATTGTACATAAAACAGTATATACTGGTCATTTTTTTTTACAGCGCATTAACTTACCCCGTTGTGATTATAGGTGTCAATTTTGGAAACCTGATGTTGAATCTTTGGATCACCTTTTTATGTAATTTTGTTCGTCTAAGTTGGCAGCGTTTTGAAGCTTTATGTAGTATCATTTTATCAATTCCTGTTAATATTACTTTGCGGCATGTAATAATTTGTGTTTCCAATACCCATTACAATCCTAACTTCAATGGCTTTTTTAAAAAATCTATGTTGAGTTAAAAAGGTCATCTGGAAACGTCGCAATGAGACGAAATATAACAATCAAAAGTTTACAAGCGACGGGATCTGGAAATTATTTCTCATCTCATTCAGATCAAGGCTAAAAGTGGATTTGTTTAAGGCTCCCAACTGCATCATTTCTATAGCCGAGGTCCTTTAATGACCGATTGTGTTCTGAGTTAGACGGGAAAGCTATTATTCATATAAAAAAAATTGTGTTCAATAATTAACTTATGTATATATCATTTCACCGTATAATTAGAAATAATTTACGCAGTTCTTGATTATATCATAATTATTTATATTATTCCGTGTTGGATATTTCTCATATATATATATACTGCATTATGACAATTGTACATATCCATTTATGTAAATTAACTCTTTAATTCAAAGATAAAAAAAAATATTGCGGGTTGTTTTGCACAAAATTTTGTTTTTGAATTGTTGATAACTATGGACAATAATACTGCCAAGCTGCTTTCCTGTGGAGAGGAATTAACACGATTTACAATGTTTACTTTGAGCTTGTCTTCTAGACGATAGGATATTGCGTTATATTCGCTGTGTTATTTTTATGGGCATGGAAAATAGTACTTAATTAGAGTGCAGTTCCCATTAGTGGCCTTCCCATAATCCTGCCATGATAATGAGGTCAATAAATTGAACGTGCCAACTTTGGCTCACGGGACCTGATACACAAATACCCATGCACATGCATCTCTTATACAGATGACACTGTTTATGAATGCTTAAAGGGAATGACAACTGAATTTCAACCAGGTTTCAGTATTTTCTAAGCGTAATTGTAAAAAAGATATGGCTGTATGTCATTGGTCCCAAATCGTTATAACGGAGAACAAGCTATTTTGAATATCGGTAGTGACGTCGATGGAGCAGAATGACAACGCCTTTTAATATTAGAGTAAATGGGAGCCTGAACAAAAAGGCTTATTTAGGTGCGGATAAATAACTGTTGTGTCACTTTTACCTTGGAACATATTATCTCAATTTGTATAGCAGTGTATTCCAATACTTTGGTTCTAAATATATGTGTTTATACGTAATTACAGGACGTTTTTAACCAGCAAACCTCGTCACTAGGGGCTAATGTCCAGACATGCTTGTATCTATGCAACGACAATCTGTAGCGATATTGTGCTCATTTCTTTGTCGGCCTGGCCATAAATTTAAATATGAATCAAATAATTCTCCGCTCGTTCTAGTACGACCAGGACAGTAGCACTTAGTGTCGAGGTTCGCTGTTTTAAAACGCCCTGCCACTACATGTAGGTATATACCTATATAATTATTAGAAACAAATCCTTTAAACACACTGCTATGCCTATATATGTGATATTTCCCGAGATAAAAGTGTCAAAACAGTTAAATATCCACATCAAAGTAAGCTTTTTTGTTCAACCTGCCATTTACTATAATGTTAAAGTCGTTGTCATTCGGCTCCATTGACGTCACAACCGATATTCAAAATAGCTTGTTCTCCATTATAATGACTTTGGGACCAATGACATACAGGCATATATTTTTTACAATAACACTTGGAAAATACTGAAACCTGGTTAAAATTCAGTGGTCTTTCCGTTTTAGATGACGCCTATTTGTGTATCCCAAAGTTCCAGTCTTCGTTGAAAAGCTACACGGCACTTTAAAGAGGATATACCTCAGAATTTAGGCCAAATATCGACTAAAACGAATTAAAACCGGGTTTTCTATATTTTTCTCGTATGGCCAAATTATATCCTTTCAGAAAATATCTTCGCCGTGAATGTGTGATGTACCGTATTAAAATAATAATAAGGTTTGTAAAATCTGTAAATTTTACGATGTCTAATGTATGCACGAACATTTATGAAGCCTGCCTTATACGGAGGCGACTCCGTAACTCGGATAACTCCGTGTAGACATCAAAGAGATGAGTCTGATGACCGTGGGAAAATCCCCAATATATGGAAGATCATCTGTCTGCTGTGACGATATATGGAAAATTGTCTCTTCTTGGCGGGAATATTAACTAGGAAGGTTTCCTCGAAAAGTAAAAAATCGAAAAAACTCATCAAAATACTGCAACTTTTTTCTTTTTACAAGTAGGCCTACTGTGAATCAGTGTTATGAGAAGAAAAGTGTTGAATTTTCACGAAACTATAATGCTCGCTTTTGTGTCACCAGGGCACATCGGACAGACCTTTGATAGTTGCCAATAAATGTATATAGAGAAAATATATATTTTAATAAATGCAGACAAAGAAAATTTGACATGCCTCCACCGGGAATCCAAACCGGGACATTTGGCTAACAAGGCCAACACTCTATACTCTCCGGATATTGCAATCTTTCTCCATGCAGATTTTAAAAGGCAACTGAATACGGGTAGCGGGAAATCATCTATTTAGAGGCCGGTGTTTTGTGGGAAGTTAACAATGTCTTGAAGCTGGTATACTGAGTAACAATATCAAATTGTTTTACTGTGATGTCTTGGAATCTGAACTTGCACAAATCCGTATTTTGCAAAGCAGCATGATGTTTGTTTTGTAGTGGTTATTTCTGCTGCTCTTGGACAATTGGACAGCTATACATTGTCGCATGAGATAAACAACCTTAAGTCGAGTGAATATATATAAAAAAAATATATTGCTAATTCGGCGCTACATTAATACCGATCCTGGGTGCAACCAAAACATTTTACTGGTCTACAAAAACAGTTTCGTTTTGTTAATTCTTTGAGCACGGTTTATGTATGTTGATCTGACAATGATAGTTGCTTGCACTGCGTTGTTTCTCAGATCGATCTTTAACTGACCCACTATATGCTGCACAAAATAAATTTCGGTACGGCGTAAATCATTAATCAAACAAACCAATATTGTGTAGACCTTCTGAGTCATCAATTTGAGAAGCACCGCTGTCCGAACGTTTAGCAATTACATGCAAAGTAAAAAGTGTGCACCTTTGTTAGCGGTATTTGGTCATGGACTTTATTACTCAATGATGACAGATTGGCCAGGGCGCCCCCTAGCGGAAGTCCATCAATCACTCTCCACGATTCGGGATAATTTCCGGCGCTCTCTTTTCAGGGTACCTTTTAAATCCTACAAGGCTTTTATTCTTATTAATTTGACGGGCGGTCGTGTAGGGAGTATCAGAAGATATCCGCCGTAAAACATGTCTCAATTAGGCGAAGTAAAACAAAGACGCCATTAGACCCCAAGACGCAAGGCAAAATCCGGTTGTAATAATTTACCACATTCTGTTTTCTTCATGACTTGAGATGATTATTTCTTTGCGTGTCTTGCTTTTCTGTCTCTTTATTCTGACGTAAGAGTGATCAGGGCCAATACTGCTGAATTATTGCTGGCTGTAACTTGAACATTGTTTTATGAGCTTGCATTCAAACAATATAATCCAAGAACTGAGTCTACGTTTATTTAATTGAGAACGCTCTTGCATATTAAAAAAAATGAAACAAAGAAACAATTTTAGGATTTTGTAATTTTTTGGTTTTCGTTAAGATAACCAGCTATGCAGAAGGGACAGCTATAGATAGTTCAGTAGAGAATAAAGGTTGACGAAGCGTCAGATATATATAGGACGATGAACTAACCTATAACTCGGTAGATGCAATTGGCCATTGATTTTACATGATCTGTGTATGTATATGAAAATTTACAACTCGAATCATATTGTCTGACAAATTAAGTTATGAAAACCACAATCGAGAGGGTATATGTCCCAGGGGTCGATTCCACAAAGCAATTCCTGCATGGCTTAAGTAAGCTAGTGAGCTTTACAGGCAAAATCCATGTAACCCCGCACGGTCCTTTTCGTGCGGAGAAATAACTTTGAACTCACCGCCTTGGGCCAGGCTGTTTGTCCCGTCTTTTCGTTTCTGTATGTAGTTTGAAACTCAACAATACATTTAAAGTCACACTAACCTGTATTCGTGTTTAACGTGTAAACAATGTCAACACGCTCAAATTGAACCGCTTTACTTTA
>JAVFBY010113339.1:0-15735 GCA_034781015.1 Tonicella lineata
CATCAACTTCTGGTTAAATGATGCGGTTGCGGTTACGGTTGCGGTTGTCGTATTTGGTGGAAATCGGCCTTAAATGTCGTCTGAGCAAATGTCGCCGGAACAGATGTCGCCGGAGCTAATGTCGCCGAAGCAAATGTCGCCGGAGCAATTGTCGCCGGAGAAAATGTCATCGGAGCAATTGTCGTCGGAGCAATTGTCGCCTGAGCATTTGTCACCGGAGCAATTGTCCCCGGAGCAATTGTCGCGGATTCATTAGAAGGACCCTTATATTCATGAAGCCATGTTGATTTTGCACATTGAATATTCGTTTAAAACTGTTATAAAAAGACGTTGTTGGTGTAGATGCTTTCTGCATCGTAGTCTTTCTAAAAAAATAAAAATGTATAATTTTTAAATTAATATCTTTCGGATGATTTCAATGGCTCTGCTATGAGAGCTAAGTGGCATCAGGAAGCTGATTTGTTGTGTTGTCCTATTTTAGTCCTATCATTGTTTTTGATGTTGCCGGTGACGCTAAGGGTGGTTTCCCCCACACAGTTGGCTGGCACGCGGTCATATAGGGAAAATGCCACTGAGCACAGTGTTAAACACTTAACGATCAATCAATATTTATATAAGTATAAAAATAATCGGAACCTGGATAGAAATAAACATAGGCCTACTATTGACTACGCTTGAGCAGGTCAACAGGACCAAACATGTAAAAGGCAAATATAGCTATGAAAATAACAATTGTTGAAATTGTTACAATTTGCCTTTTATTACAGTTTGGGTCGCTACATCGTTACTTTTTATTCATAAAATCAGCTTCCAACAAACGAGATATTAGACATAAAGTACTACGAAGGCTTAATACAATCATTGAAGCAATAAGGCCTATCTGTTTTTTTGTTTATTATTTTATTGTTATACAGTGGTTACAAAATCAAATGATGTTAAATAGTATTTCAGTTTTTTTTAAATTTATTACTCTTTTTATAACACCCACGCAAGATATTGCGGGGGTATCTTAAAATAGGTGCCGCCCGTTCGCCTGTCTTTCTGTCCATCACTCCGTCTGTCTCCACTCTACCTTCTGTCATATTCCGTTCTCTATCTAACAAAGTACCTATGTATCTAGCTCAAATTTATTTTATTTTACAGCTCGCGTATTGAGACTGTACGCTGGCATGGTGCTATTCATGTAACAGTCTTGGAAGTTTGTCTGTCCGTCTGTCTGTCCGTCCTTTGCCATCACTCTACCTCCTGATATATTCCCAGCTCTATCTATAAAAACAAAACAACTCAATGTATCGAGCTTACATTTTTTTTATTTGACAGCTGACATATTTGGACTGGACACTGTCATGGTACTATCTATGTAACATAGGAAGTTTGTCTGGCTGTCCGTCCTTTGCCTTAACTTTATATAACTGTTGTTATATTCAGAGGCCTTTCTAAAAAACACTACTTCAATAGATTATACCTCAGAATTTCTGTATGCTGCTAAATCTGGTTTCGTGAAAATTCAACACTTTCCTTTTCATAAAACTGATTCACAATACTTGTGAAAGAAAAAGGTAATAAAATGCGGTATTTGGATGAGTTTTTTTTTCTTTTCGCGGAATCATTCCTCGTGAATATTCCCCCCAAGTAGAGCCACTGATCTATATAAGGTGACAGTACACAGACATTGTTCCGAGGCCTGCTCATATAGCCTATGGTTGAGTTGTCAAGGTCTTCTCTTTGATGTATACACGCGGAGTTATCCGAGTTGCAAAATCGCCTCCGTATAAGACAGGGCTCATTAACTTTCGTGCGTACATTAGACATCGTAATGCAGGACGAAGTAGAACACTTTACAAACTTTATTATTATTTTAATACGGTACATTGCACATTCACTGTGGC
Source organism: Tonicella lineata (assembly GCA_034781015.1). Classification (NCBI taxonomy): domain Eukaryota; kingdom Metazoa; phylum Mollusca; class Polyplacophora; order Chitonida; family Mopaliidae; genus Tonicella; species Tonicella lineata. The sequence goes on from JAVFBY010113339.1 coordinate 1,890, forward strand.
GATATTTTCTGAAAGGTTATACTTTGGGTCATACTAGAAAAATACAGAAAACCCCGGTTTAATTCATTTCAGTCGATGTTTGGACTACATTCTGAGGTAGAAGCCTCATTAATGTTTCGAGCTGAAATTTATTTTACTTAACAGCTGGCATATTGGGACCGTGTAGTCTTATATAGTGCCATCGATGTTACACTCTTGGAAGTTTGTTTGTCCGTCCTTTGGCTCCACTCTACCTTCTGTCATATGTCGAGCCTAAGTACTCATTTCATTAAGTTGAAATTTGTTTTATATAACAACGGCCATATTGGGACTGTGCACTGCGATGATGCAGTTTATGCAAAATTCTTTACAAATTCGTCTATTTGTAATTCAATTGATATCACTTCAATACCCCACTGTATATTCCCAGCTATATCTTTAAAACTACTGAATGTATCAAGTTCAATCTTATTTTATTTAACAGATGACATGCCAGAATTGTACACTTCTAGGACTATTAATGTTATAACAAAATACAGGCATGATATTTGTAAAACAACTTCAAGCAGGGGTATCACACTAGTGGGCTTTGCTCGCTTTTGCGCTTGTTTTATATTGGCATGACTATCACTGTATACGTTATTGTGTGGAACAGTTGATAGTAATTCTGGAGCCAAAGTGGACAAATCATTGAACGTTGCTACGCTGACGAAACAATGCGGGACACAGTAATTACGTTCAATGAAAGCTATCCGCGCTTCATTACAGTTGGTCCAGGGACATTTTCATATAATTGTTTCTTTTTTAATTTACCAATTAGTTGACAAACATAGACGTGGTAGTATAGCGTAAATAACTTCATTGATGGGGGGGCTGTGTCTTAAACTAGGCGCCGCACTGCCTCTTTTACTAACCTATTAATACATATAGATCGATAGGAAGCTTACATCGGCCAGGAAACTAAAGTGTTTATTGAAAACCGATGACAGGTTGTTAATTAAACCTTTCCATCATCAGACATGAAACCTTCATTGCCTCCATAATTTGGTAAATTACACTTGATTAAGCCATGGGGTTTAAGGACATGGCGCCGCTAGTTGATACGACTAGCAATAAATAATTTACCTCATCATAGATAGCGCGCTGGCGGTAAATTGGGTCATTTATTTGTTTAGTGACTGATTTACTGGTAACCTAGTCAAAACGAGTGAAGCGTTTGGCTTTACCGACATTCTAGTTGTAGTGAACACGCTCACACTTGGTTGAGCAATGCTATCCGTGTATATTATTACCACTCTAATTTGTTCCATCCACAGGAAATAATCAATCATAACTGTCGAGCCTTGGTTGCTTCCGTGCCTTTCTTCACTCACGCCGATCCCAGTTTTGTCTCGGAAGTTGTCAGCAAACTCAAATACGAAGTGTTTCAGCCAGCAGACTATATCATTAAAGAAGGGACTATCGGCACCAAGATGTACTTTATACAGGAGGGTATCGTTGATGTCATTACAAAAGACGGCGAAGTAGCTACCAGTCTTTCTGATGGATCTTATTTCGGAGGTACCTCTAAATGTTGTTAAAATACACCCCTCTTCACCTTTGTATGGTTTACTGAATATGCTAGCCCTAGACCTTCGAAAGCTAAGGAATTAAATTGTATCAAATAGCAGTCGCTTATCTTGTTTGTAAATGGTATGGGTTAGGGTTAGGTTTATTTGCACTAAATCCCGATACCGGCTACAAATGCCCACTTACATGTATGATATAAATTTACAATAATAACAATATTATATATACATAATAAATAAAATAAATAACATGAAGTTGTATCAAAGGGAAGTATCCAAAGCACCTTCCCAAAAGTGATTTATCTCACCTGAACGGCTACCGGCCGTCTTTGGTGGAGGCGCGAAACCCACTACGAACATTATAAATATCCAGGAGGCCGAACCCTACCGAGCTTTCGCGAGGGACCACTTTTGAAGGACATGCGATCTTGTCGTCCGTGCCTCTATCCTTTATACTATGTAAACGGCGGGGAGTTTTACAGGATTCTCTTCCAAAATAAAAAGCCATGTTTCAAAATTTTAATCATTCACTTTAGGTGAAACTGTTCTGCGATAAAATTTCCTTTGCACGGCATACCAATCGTACAAACAAAGCAAACTCCATGGCAAATCGGTCAAACTGGTTCAAATTTTCCAAACATTCCCTGCATAGGAAATTTCATACTTATTGGGATTACTTCCCCAGCCGTTGACAGAGTCTCAACTTCTTTGGTGGAGATTGCATACGGTCTAGAGCTAGACAGAAGTGTACAAGTTAAGTCGGCAAAAGTTAGAATGGTCATTTTCAGAAAAAGCCGGTCTTCTACCGGCGTGCGGAGAAAAATATCGAGTTATCGGGTAAAATCGTGATTTGTTCGCAGTATAGTGTTGGTCAGTTTCAGTGATTTTCTTTGAAAATATGATAATGCTTAAAAAACATAGTTAACGACAAGGTTAGCGTTTTGTAAAAACGCATTTTTTCTATAAAAGGGCCTTATTGACCAAATGTAATCATTATTAACAATTGCTTTGTGTGGCTTCCACCAATCACCGGAAATGCAATGTGGTCATATAAGTCTTTGAGTATGTACAACTCCAATCAAAACAAAGAAAAAATAAGCATAAGTTAAAGAAATACGTTGTCCACAATTTACGGTCCATTAACATTTAGAAATAATTAAAGAAACTGCAAACAAGGCATCCGATTATAGAAAAATATATTGTGCGTTACATAGATACATGTCAAATGTTAATCAGCTACCTAATAATGTGTTATTACTTTTCCATCTCTAGAAATATGCTTGCTGACGAATACAAAAAGGGTGGCCAGTGTTCGAGCAGAAACTTACGTGAACTTGTATTCCTTATCTGTGGAGCATTTTAACGCTGTTTTGGAACATTACCCGGTGATGAGGCGGACTATGGAGAGTGTGGCGGCTGAAAGACTGACTAAGATCGGAAAGAATCCGAGTCTGGTGAGCAGCCGTGCAGACCTTGAGGAGGATCAGAAACTAGTCAATGAGATCGTCATGGAATCCACTCCTGTAGCCACTAGTGCGAGTGAAGACGAAGACAGAGACTCCGATGATAGCTTCGAAAATAAACCCAAGAGGAAATTTAAATTCGATTTTCCTATCACTTTACAGAAGATTTCAGAACACAAGGAGGGGAAAGAATCGAAAATTAAAGACGCAAAAACTCCAATGGACGCTAAAGAGAGAGCGATTGCTTTCTTCTCAGATTCTAGGAAACCTTATAGAAAAACTACTTTTCCCAATTTGCCAAAAGTTGCTTCTGGTTCAAATTTACTCAGTTTAAAAGTTCCGGAAGTCAGTGACAGAAAACGCTCAGGTAGTGTTGGTGACGCTCTGGGGATCATACATGAACGGAATAGTCCGGAACCCCCCAAAGAACCGATCATCAGACCAGTGGCTGAAAGACGATTTAGTTTATTCCGCTTTGATGGTCGTGACACACGCGATTCTTCGAGAATTGCAGGTTTTCACGACTCTAAGTTAATCCAACGCCGAAGTCCACCTAAAGAACAAAATTTTGATAGTTTAAAACCACCGGCAGAGACGCCTAAAGACACGAGAGAGCGTCGACCATCAACGACATCACAAAAACATCGAGATTCATTTGACTTGAAATCTGATTCTGTTTCACCGTAACTCAGAGTAACTGTATTTGTTCTGGGAGTCGTGTTGATATGCTTCACATAATATTGTGGGATAGAATTAATAGTTTTACCTATTTCAGTTATGAAACAACACTACTGTGGATGCAATCAGGTTTTATACAGGCTGTTTTATGAGGAAGTTTAATCTCGTTTATTGTTGATAAAATCTGTGATCCCAGTGGAGAACGTTCTGGTAAGACGATAATGTCAATGCACCGTATAATAGACACCAACAAATGTACGTCATCTACACGCACAGTTTCTGTATTGAACTGGGCATATACAGGGTCTGATGATGTAGCTGTAACATTAATTAGAGAGATTTTGTGTAACCATTGTGTGTGGAGAATTTTTCTACTGGCTGTGAATTGTTAACGGATGTGTATTATATTATGTAGCAATACAGAGAGCGTGTTAAATATATTTTCCATTAAATAACCCACGCTTAACTTAGCCTCATATCCAAGAGGTCACTAAGTTAATGCATAAGTAGGTGCACGCGTTCTCATGCAAACAGCATAAGACTAGCATTTAGAGTTCGATCATTACACATTTATATATATTCGCCTGACGTATTACTCGTAGATTCAACTGACACTCGCATATAGATCATGTTACATACAAAAACACGACATTTATTCCAGAATGTTTTGATTTAACTTTTGCACCAATCTATATCAACTTATATTTTTCAACAGCGCGACAGTATTTTTATTTCCTTTTTTTGTTTGCATTTTCATGTAGTTGGATAAGATGTATAGAGATAGTAATAGTCTAATGGCTCTATCCTCCACATCGTAATCGGCATTGGACAAGATCGAATCCAGGAACTTTAACAAATTTCTACATTTGGTGCTGATAAGGAAGGGTTAACGACTGGATAGGTCTGTGTCGCACTGTACTCTGACGGAGGGGTAAACGCCTAAGGCCGTATTCATAAAGCTGCTTTTTTTTTTTTAATTAAGAAAAAATGAGCCAAATTTCAAATCTTATTTTAAAGACAAATCACATTATTATAAACACTTTATGGAGATAATGTATGATTATCCGTTAAACATAATGAAAACTAATATGTTTCAAATTAAAAAATTGTTCATTTCAAAAACAAATCCAAAAACATTTTAATTTTTAAACTTAAATAGATACTTGAATGTGTTCATGATTACTTCCTCTTATGAGTTAGTGTAGCCGGGGGTTAGCGGGAGCTTCCTGGACTATTAAAAGAGCTCCAGGAATCAGAGTTTGTATGGCGTCCTGTTTTACGTTTTATCCTGTCTTTGCTGTTGCCGATGACGTATATGGTGGTTTCCTCCATTTATTTGGCAGGCCGACGCCGTCATATATGTGAAATACCCCTATGCACGGCGTAAAACATCCATCAAACGATCAAAACCAATGCAGTTCTTGAGATCGACTCCATCTTTAAGTACGCTCCACTAAATCCGTATGTGTAAAAGTGACCAGTGACTTCCTGCAACGCTTGTTATGTTTCTTCCACCTTCAAATAAACGAAATATCTTCAGATAAACTGTAGTACGTGGTTAACAGTCAAACAAAACCAAGTCGGATTGTCTTTTGTATCCATTTCGCTTTCGTCGACTAAATGTACGGCGTTGAGTAAACTTGTTTGAGTGACATTTAGAAGTTGCAATGAAATAGAACATATTAAGACTTATACTTCTCTTTATTATAAGTTAGACGTTTTGGTGGAGGTACTTACACCATTGTCTAGCATAACGTTTGCTTATGCTCAACAACAGTACAAGTCCCTTCACGAAACTTGTTCAGTGCTGATTATGAAGCAAAGAAACAAATGACAGAAGCACTTGTGTGAATGACAGTGTTATTTGATTGGGTGACATCACAGGTCAGCTTAGCTCACAGGGTAGATCACGTAGCCGCATTAGCCTTAAAACCAGGAACTAGTAGACTTGTTAATTTCATGATGTACCATCAAAAACCGCTACTTCTGTAGGCTCTACATTCTCATTCACAATACAAAACAGATTTTCCGTTTCCCATCTTTAAAAAGGTACATGTATTCGCTTAAAGGCATATTTTTCGTCATCGTTCATTTAGTTAAACTGATGATGCTAGGAGCCGTGTTTGGGGAAAAGTTTCTATAGCTTACATGGTATCAATACACCGGCTAAGGAAGACATGTTGTGGCTTACATTTCATTTAATTCCTCTGCAAAGTTTTTACATTTTTGTTCAGTTACACACAGACCAGGGCCGCACTATTCTCCAATGTTGACACTGTGAATCATAACCAACGTCTCCTCTGTTGCTTCTAATGAAGGGGATAAACAAAAACACCAAGTGAGCCTGAGTAGATAGACTGTGATCAGCAGTTATGAAACACGATGTACTGAGTGTGAGGATAGCTTTCATAATCCCGTTAGAGCCAATTTGGTAACTCATGTGGGCAACTCAACTATGGTGAACTTGTCATGTCGTATTGTTTCTGTCTTTATAACATTGACTATTATTCAATAAATATTCACCAAACATTTTTGTCAATTAAATAAGAGACTTTCTGTTTTTGTGACGATTATCATGAATATTTATTGAATACAAGTCAATGTTATAGAAACAGAAACGACATGGCATGAAAAGTCCACCATACTTGAGTTATCAACCTGAGTTACCAAATTGGCTCTAACGGGATTATGAAAGCTATCCACACACTCAGAACACCATGTTTCATAACTGCTGTTCACAGCCTATCTACTCAGACTCACTGGATTTTTGTGTTTTCGCCCCCATTAAACTATTGCCAACATTTGTTAACCTGTTCTATACATTCTTGCTGTCTAAAAGTTATTTGTAAATCGGACTTCTCATTGCGCATAACCTTATCTACATTGTTCTTCCTTTTTGTTCAGTTACTAGTCATCTTTTAATGTTTTGACAACTTTGCTCAACCCACTCCAGACCAGCACATGTTTAGCCTATTATCACACCTACTTGTAGACTGTAAAAATGGTTGTGAATTCGCTTATCTCTTGCTATATGACCTGCGATATCTAATGTTAACCTCGGAACGGCGTTTTTACATGAATATTTGTTAACTCGGTCGCACGTATGCCCAAATGAGTATAAACATGCGATTTCTATAATTTAGACCTCTGAAGTCATTTTAAGCTTTTTCAACATGAATATTGGTTGACAAGGCTGCATGTATATACACATGTATATAAACACACTGTTGGTTTTAAATATAAGTAGGTTTTAGTGCTTTTACCTACTTTTAGTAGATTATAATTGTGGTATTAATACTATGCCACGCAACGAAGTGCTACCGCTGTACTGGGTTTGCCTCTCCTACTTTAAAGCATATACCCTTAACATCATTACTTTTGGAATGCTCGTCATAACTTTCAGGAAAGGCATACATTAACCAGACTGTTTAAATATTGTCTCGAATCGGGACTGGTGTCTGGATTAAGTAATTATACGTATATACTGTTACTGCTTACTGTTAGTAGGTCCCACCAGATATACACATGTAAATTGACACAAGATTCGCATTCATTGGACTATTTTCACCAGGGGATTTTGTGGATCAACTTTACTAGATGTATGTGATATTTTTGTTGATAGAATGTTAATTGCATCTTTCTGTTCAATGGCAATTCTTTTCCACAAAGGATTTAACATAGTGAGATGCAGTTATGTATAAAACACGATCACCCAATGCCTTAGTAATTAGTGTTCGCACTGAATTAGACCTGTTTCATATTAATTGTTTTCATATAGAGGCCAGTTACTATAGACAGTCATCTAGCCTGAGGATATATGATAAATCGTATGCAACTAAAAAAAAATTAGAAATATGAAACCAGCCTTGTTGATAATCAGCAAAATATCATTGAAATAAAATAAATGTGATCTAAATGTTTTCGGTGATTATTGTCTTGTTTTGTGACATACTCGAGTGCTAAATATAAGATACAAGTGAAGGCTCGTTGTCGTTCAATAGTGGAGTCTATTGAATAAAACAACAGCGTCAACGAACGCTCGACCTATTGAACAAGCCTCATGTACCATTCAGTAGAAGGGGGTTTCTTTTATGAATGTTTGTTCAAAATTGCACTAACTATTAAAGATACACAGGCCCTCAAAATATGGTATTTTTGCTGTTAAAACAGAATCAAATGAGTTATACATATTTTTGCTGAGGATCCGAAGTTATGAGCTTTTTGTTAATCCCACCCTCAACTTTATATGCTAAGTGGTTGATTTAATCTTACTAAAAGTTAAAATTAACTTAAAATTTAAATATGCTTCCAGTATCAGGGGTGGCAAGTTCCGTGAACTATGGCCTTAATAAGGCATTCGTACCTTAGCAAAACCCAGGCTTGTGAGCTTGATAGGCGAAATTCCGCTTTTATTCTAGCAAATGGTCCGTATCTATTCTAACCTTATCCGTTAGAGATGTTCCCCGGTCACTATTAAAGATACATAGGCTCTCAAAATTAGCTTTTTCAGTAAATTCAGATAGTTACGATTTTAAGTGGTATCAAAGTTAGTTCATAAATTAAATTAATACCGCAGAAATTAAAATTATTTAATGTGTAATATCGTGTATGAGCCAAGAGAAATCATGGTACAGATCGATTTTGCCGTAAAACAGTATGTCGATCGGTATTATTAGGGCCCTAGTTTTCGTCAATCGATTAACTATAGCTCCTGCCGTATTACGCTTTAGCGACAGTTAATAGTGACCGAGGAACATCGCTAACGGATAAGGTCAGAATAGTTACGGACCATTTTTGAGAATGAAAGCGGAATTTCGCCTCATAGGCTCACAAGACTGATTTTTGCTAAGATACGAATTTCTTATTAAGGCGAGTTGCCGCCCCTTATTGTTCCTTTCATTTTAATATGCATAAATTTTTACAGTTTTAGTTAGTTTAATTCTATCACTTTAGCGTACAAAGTTAAGGGTGGGATTAACGAAAAGCTCCTAACTTCGGTTTCCTCAGAAAAATAAGTATAACTCATTTGATTCTGTTTCAACAGCAAAAATACCATATTTTGGGAGCGTAATTATCTTCAAATATAATCAATTAAAATCAAAGTTTTCAAAACAATTTGATTTGTTACAATTATTTTTGCAATTAAGTATTTCCCTTCCGTACAATTTGATCTGTGAATTTTACGTCAGGTTAATCGAACGCGTACTGATAATTTTAACTGATAAATTGTCTTTAAAGTCAATATATATCCTTTAACATTTTCCTCTTCTTGTAGATGGTGTACAAAAAGTATTTCCAGTAAAAACCATAGAAGGACATTCTGCATAAGGGGAAATTTAACAACACAGAGCTAAAATTATTTGAATCATAATTATTCAACGTAAGGACAATGGAAATATTTCAATACTATATATTTCACAACAGTGTTGGGTTAATTGCTTAAAAGAATAAAAGCTTTTAAGGAAGTCATTCATTTATTCTTTTATTTTTCAATTATTTGTCTTTAATAATGACTTCATTTTTAACAGCTTGTACTTGTTGAATCTTGGTAGTATGTATAAGATCACTGTAGTATTATGTATAGTACTAGTATAATTATTTTACCTTTAGAATTGTGTATTATCGAATTGTAAAGTAAATGTTACTATAGCGCCGATGGTATTGTATAGTAAATTTTATTATAGTATTATGTAGTCAATTTTACAATAGTATCTATAGTATTGTATAATAAATTTACTATAACACCTTCAGCATTTTGTTGTCAATTTTACTATTTTTCTTATAATATTGTATAGTGAATATTGCTGTACCTTACCTATATTATTGTATTGACCATTTTACAATAGTTTTGTGTAATAATTTTTACTATAGCATTATATAGTAAATTTCACTGTATTATTGTATAGTAAATTTTACTATGCCATTGTGTAGTAAATTTTACCAAAGTAAATTGCATAGTTCAAGTCTGCAAAAGAACTTTACTCTCATATAGTATTGCGTAATATTTGTTTACTATAGTGTTGTTTAATAAATTTTGCTACAGATTTTACCATAATAAATTGCATAGTTAACATCTGCAAAAGAACATTACTTTATTATAATCTTGCGTAGCATTTGTTAACTATAGTATTGTATAATAAATTTTGCTATATTAAACTCCCCGCAAAACTACTTTTCTTTACTTTAGTATACTATAGTATTTTACTATATTTTAAGGGGCGTTCCGATAGGGTTTTCCCGATTGAGTCAACGATTGGGTCTCGATGTGACACGACCATCACGATCAGAGTCCCCGATTTGGGATTTTCGAGTACGTGCCGGGATGCCAGTACGTTCAGATACCTTCCGAAACGTTTATCACGAACCGATGGGCACTGCTGCAATATGATACGATTGTGGTCGAGATGTCTTTCACGATGAGGATGAAGTTTGATCATGATTTGAGCTACGATTGGACCCACAGGATATATAAACAGGCCGACTGACGATGGCCTTCTACAAAGTGAGCACTAAAACCAACAACCATCGATGATGACATAAGTTGAGAATGATCCTGTTCACCACAATTTGGTAGCATGATTAGATGCGATATGTCGCGCTTTGTTGTGATTACATACTATCTGATCCGATGATCACGATTGACAATTAATCATGTTGATCGTAGAATTTTGTTTAACCGTCTAAATCTTTCCTATGATCAACACGATTGCCACGACTGATCTCAAGGTCTGATATCTGCTAGGATCCCCACGACTAACCCACGATTAAGACTACGAATTCAATCCTGCTGTAAATCGGGATAGTAGGAATCTAGCATAAGCACCGTACGGATGACGGGGCTTGTATGTTGTGTGGCGAATGACTACGAATCAACAAGAGACCGCTACGACACACCGCGACAAGGTCAAGACAACATTACGACCCTTCTACGGTGATTCTGCGTTCGATCAAGATTTTTTTACCGCTACCGTTGGACATGTTTTTTTTAACATACCCAAAATAATCTTTTTTCTCCGCGACGGCGCAAGATTCAACCAAGGCTTTCTACAGTTGACTACAGTTCTAGAGTGTCCACGAGTACGACGCCGTTGCGAATGTGAACATTTGCAAAACCTTGCTCTACCGTAGCAAAAAACCTTGTTTGTGGGAAAGGGGCTTAAATGACTTCTATATTCGAAGGGGATATTTAACTATTAAGTTTTGTGTTAAAATATTTTCAGTTAAACTTTCAAACTTTTCAGGAGTTTTACAGAAGATTAAGTATTTTTCTGAAGATTAAAAGGGAACAAAAACAACCCAAAATTCAAGTGAACCTGAGTAGATAGATATGGAAAGCAGTTATGAAACATGGAGTTCTGAGTAGGTAGACAGCCTTCATAAACTTGTTAGAGCCAATTTGTAAAACGTTTACGTCTCTAACATTGAGTTTTATCCAATGCTTATAAACCAATATCATTTCACAAGAATAACTATTTATTGAATAAATGTTAAATGTTAAAGAGACATGAGCTAAAATCCACCCTACTTGAGTCACCATCCTGAGTTACCAAATTGGCTCTAACGGGATATAAAAGCCATCTACAAACTAAGAACACCATGTTTTATATCTGCATTTTATCTTCTCCTGCTCAATTATTTTGTTTTTAATACGATCAACGTGGTTCCAATTTGTAAAACTCCTGCATCTTGTGTCCGTCTCCTGGTTTCATTTAATGGACAAATTGTTTAAAGGTTGAAATATTCATGTTTATCGGTCCTTATCTAACTATGCATCATTCCATTTAATATTTTATTTGCAGTTGGAAGAGCAATTTCAAAATATGTTGTAGATAAATAGTTATGAAGCAAAAAATCACACGTTCCCAATTTGTTTGCCGAATTTATATTGTTCAAGTAAAACAGTATATCTAGAAAGAAGCAATTACCTCTTGCCGTCACATGATCACTGAATATAGCCAATTAGCCATACTATCTAAATTAGAAAAATCCACATAAAAAGTTTCTTAATCTAAATGTCATCAAATGTGTTGGTATGAGAACGTGCTTAATAATTATAGTCATACTTTATTTAAAGCCGTAGCCTAGCTAGTACAGTTTAATATATCAATGGACTTATAGAGTGTTTTTTCTGTTAAGCTTGCTTGCATCAAGGTGGTAATTGAACTCACGGTGATGAGGGAAAAATTAAGGAACTTCACTTTTATAGATCTGCGTATAGCCGTCGACCACTTTTTGCTGAAATAATTGCATCCAGTTTCTTCGCATTGAAAAGACAAATAGCTTTACAACACAAGAGATATATAATTTTAATTTACCTCAATTATCAAGAATATAAAAATAGCCCTCGAACGAATCCTTCCAATTTTTACAAATGAATAATAGTGTTTATTGGTTTTAAGCTCCGGTTGATAATCGTACAAAAACCGTTGCTTTTAGATTAATCAAATTGACTAGAAAACTCTGTATCCAATACATTCGTTCGACTTTCTTAATCCACCCAAAAACTGATATCAAGGATTTGCTTATGAAGTTCTATATTCAAGATAATACATGTAACATCGATGCTAAATATTGAATATTGAATAATCCAAGGGTTTTATTGCAAAGCACATTAAACTCCAAATCAAGTGGCATTGCTGTTACCTTATTCAGCTACATGCAGAATATTACACCTGCATTTATGCAATTTTATCAATTAGATGTCTGTACTGCAAAAAGTAAAAGACACTAAACATCACAACCGTTTAATTATATATAAACGTTAATTCAGTTAAATTGATATGCAGCATACTGTGACTAAACTTTTCTCCACCGTTTTGTCTCTTAACTTTGATATCCTACTGGAATAGGTTTTTTAAATTATATATACAATGAAAGAAAAAAAATCGTGCATCACCATGGTATTGAAATCCTAACAAAATGGGTCAAATGGCAACAGTTTATCAACTGATCTAGCTCATGTTAGTATAATTAGGTAATCTAACTTCTTCCCTAATTAAAGATTGACTTTTCTCGTCAGAATACACAGATCTAACATTGCTTGGACAGCTGTAATTATTTAGTTCATTTATACTGTGAATCTGATTATATTTAAAATCCATATAAAATTTTCATTAACTTATTTAATTAATCAGTGGCATTTCTGAGTACCCAAATTCGTATGACCTAATACCTTATAGTTATCTGAGCAAAAATAAATAAAAATTTCGTTAATAATGTACTTGGTATTGACAAGCGGGGCGCTATATGTCGTTATAACGTGCTGTTTAATTTGCCCGGCGGAAAGCTAAGTCGATTTATCCAATGCCCGATAACAAGCTGGTGTCTCGCGAACACAAATGAGATTTTTGAAGTCTTGCTTAAATTGGTTAATTGGCAGAGAGGCTGATTGACTTATATTGATTATAAGGGGAAAGATTTCTTATCGGGACTGAAAACATAGCGAGACGTCTTACCTAGATATTTTCCAGGAAAGGGATTCGACAGGTGGTGATGGTGGTGGTGGGTGTCTCGAAGTGTAATCATGTTACCTGTCCCGGTCAACTGTGGGACTGAGGGGCGGTGTGTTCCCGAGCTGCTTTCCCCTGCCGTAAGCAAACCGTTGATGGTATAGCCGCTGTGGCGCATGGGAAACTCGTGGAGATCTACCACACAGGGCATATTGTCTTGGCCGGTCATTGTATCTTTACTACCGTCCCTCGAATTAATCTGAATAAAGCTCGGTTTCTCCATATTACCGGCGCAAGATAGAAGCTCGGTAATTTGCAATAATATGACAGATTTTGATAAAGTTTCAGCTTGGAGATTTGCAAAGAAATTTACAACTAATGTGGTATTTTATCCAAATCAACACTCCACGTAAATGCAGTTTTGGGTCCATTAGCAGTGGATAATTCTAAGATGGAGTAATGATCGACGTGATTTAATATGGGCAGAGAGATGGAACTTCGATGGTTTCCTTTCCTCGAGCGAAATCCGCTTTCGCCCAATGAGCGTTGGTGTGCACTAACCTAATAAAAGTAGGCAGATTAGAAGAAGCTATCGTCCTATCATATTCCATTTCAAACAGAGCACTTGAAAGGGTTGACAAATCGTTAAACTACTGCTGCTTTCATTCTTTCCCCGCGAGAATTGCCTACTCCGAGAAGAAGAGATCGG
>JAVFBY010113340.1:0-11918 GCA_034781015.1 Tonicella lineata
AACACGGACGGATAGCATTTCTAATTCCCCCTGCCACTAAAGTCGCGGGTGACAAAAAGGATGAAGTTATATCCATCTGGATAGGGACGTTTGACTCGTCACTCAAATTTTCATTTAATTACTTAATACAACTGCAAAATTGAGCTTAAGGGTCAGTAAATGGCATATTGGAAAAGTTGCTTAGAGCACGAGAGTCAAACAAACTGTTCTGTTAAATTTATAAGTTTGTGTTCGCTGTCTAGTCACAAGTACAACTTCATCAAATCTGTCAATAAAGAAGTACACGATATGGATACAGACCATAACATTTAACGCCAAGTAGACTTAGTCAATTCCAAAATCCAGTCTTGAAACGAATCTTTGGGTAGGAACACGTCACATTTTCAAACAGATTTGAAATACATAGCAGGAAAAATAAACCATCTAAGTGCAATTTTGTCCATTTTTTTTCGACGGCGTACATTCAGTGTACCTACTGGCAAGGAAGTAGCTTAGCCTTTTAGAACTCGACATATTGAAGGAGTGCTATCCTGACAACTTAGATATTCTGAGCATTGCTGTAGATCCACAAGAACTCCAGAGGTTTAATTAAAACAATGACAGAGAATGACCAAATTACATCAATAAACTTTCTTCGTCGGGAGATACAGCGTCACCTCAAGGTTTTGAAATGTTGCAAGCATCTATTGGAACGTTGGTCGCAGAGATTCGTAGATTAAGGAGAGATCACTTAGGGAGAAGTGAAAAGTGTACAAGAGTTACGCAAAGAATAAAGTAAACAAGGAGGAATTCTTAGTGTTCTCCAAAATTCCCTGGAAACTTGTGCTTGGCCGAAAGGGAATTTACCCCAGCTAGTCTCTTACAGTGTCCACCAGCTGAAAAAGTGCAGGTAGTCCTCGAAAGTTTGGCACTGATGCAACTTTGACTCTGTTTCTCACAGTTGCTGATTAAAGAAAGGTTGCTGTACTCTGAGTGGGTATGTTAAAAAAAAAAATAGAAGGTGTTGTTTGTTCATTCCAAATAGTATGAAACAGGAGGTACTTTACCCTTGTCATAATCTGCCAAAGGCTGGGCACCCGGGAATTTCCCGAACACTGCAAAGAGTGCAAACCTTAACTTATTGGAAAGTTCCCTGTTCTAACGTTGCAAGGAGTGTGCCGTTTAAAACCTCTACTGTAGACCAGGCCCAGCTTGCCTACAATAATAGCAATGTAGTGCTGCCATGGAGTCCAACTGCATATCCTAAGCCTCTTTCCTTTGTCTAAATCGTTGTCTAAACAAGTATATCCTGATCCTTGTCGATCAATTACCGTAATGGACAGAAGCTCTCGATATTCCAGACAAAACAGTCGAAACAACAGATAAAACGTTCCTTCCTGAGTTTGATCAGGTTCGGAATACCACAGAAACTGCATACTGATCAGGGCAGAATGTTTGACAGCCATTTGTTTGACAGACAACTGTGTATCACCCTACATCGAACAGCCTTGTTGAGCGATTCAACATAACCCTGTTGCATCTGTTACGATATCACATAGGCCAAGGTCAAACAAACTGGTATGAACATCTTCCTCTGTTAATGTGTCAATATCGTTCTACACCTCATTCCACCACAGGTATCTCGTCGAACAAGATTGTATTAGGAAAGGGGGTATACCAGCCTGAAGGTGTCGCTCTTAATGCAACTAGAAGCCTTGATGGAAATTAAGATACACTGGAAAATGTGGACTCCATCGAGTCTGCGTTGCACAGCAGTCAATGAGAATGTCAGGAAAACTATGAAAAAGACTCGGAGAAAACAAAAGCGTGTATATGATATTCAGGTAAACCAGCGATCTTGGCGATCTCGTCTTTATGAGACACATGGCAAAGACATATCTCCAAAGTTTGATCCTACCGTTATCTGGTTTTAGATCGAAAGGGTTCCAAGATACTGCATCATGATATACTAAAGAAATGTAATACCCAAGAAATCCCGTATCAGGATGCTAGTAAGAGACGAGAGATACAGGATTCTCTGACTTGTGATGTGTCTCATTTGGTCAGTATCGTGATAATGACACAGGCGACGAATTATGTATTCCTTACAGTCAGAATGCTACAAATTTGAGCAACAAGGATGGTTTGCAAGCACCACTGGATACAACAATACATACTTCTACAACAGACTCGTCACAAGTAGACACAGAACCTATGGGTAGGGAATCATCTGTGGCAGAGAAGTACAACCTTCTCAGCGACTTCACTTGTGATTCGCCTATTTTCAGATTTCACAGGCACTAAATTATTACCAATATCGATCAACAAGAGTTTGAAAATGACAAAAAGTTAAATCCATCGGCTCACGGATGCTTACCAAATATGTCCTCATCTGTATAATCGGGTACTTGTTCCGTGGACTCAATCCGAAGATGATCGAAGTACAGATGAATCCGTATCCAGTTGTGACTGTAAGCAAAAAAAAACAAACAAAAACAAAACCATTAAGTAACAAAATAATCTGTAGATAGTTTAAGTTACATTGACATTGATAAACCGTAGAAATTGCATTTCAAGGCACTCCATCGTAGTATAAAAAATAAAAAGCGAAGGATTGGCCTAGCTTAACAACAGTTACATCGGCTTTAAAGCGGCACCAATTTTTCTCATTAAGCTTGATTTGAAAGATAAGACCAAACTTGTCATGGGATGCATGCATTATGTTTTGTTTTGTACTCAGTTGTTTGAAATATTCAGTTCAAACAGTTTTTTGGGCAAGTTCTACAATTCTGTCATTGCTCTGACGATCAAACACATAAAGATTTTCGAAAATGGCAAAATCCCTTACACTGTAAAAGTCGCTGACATCTTCAAGGATATTCCTCTAATTAAGTACCAGCGGAATATTCCATGACATCTAAGGAACAAAGGAATTATTCCTACAGGCAATTCCAGGGAATATTGCACATTATCTTAAGGAAGTGTGACATATTTTCAAGGATTATACATTGTAACCACATAGGCCTGCATTCTTTTGATAAAATGGAATTTTTCGCGGAGGTAAGGAATATTCAAAAACTGTTTTTGGAATAATGCTTGCCTCAGTGACAGAATATTCCGTAGGTGCTTTATTTGAGGAATATTCTTAAAGATGTAAGATACGTTTTTTTTTTACAATTTTACAATGCTTACCGTAAGTCCGAAGACTGTAAATGTAACTTACAGAGCTACTTTGAAAACTTACTATTACTTAAGATTTAAAATTGGAGAGTATCATGCTGAACAACTGCACTGAGAATCACTGAGCACAACAATCGCTGTTTTAAGGACGTCACGGATTAGTAAAAAGAAAACAACTTGATTGCCATCATCTGCAGCGACGGATTTCTTCAATATACCTTTTCATATGCCTTAATCTCGTTAGTCCTATACTTCCGCGAACACTGACTAAAACTAACGACTGACTATTGTAACACTCCTGGCAATTGATAGTGTACGACATTTGATATGGTTCCGAATAGTTGATATGGTTCTCTGTCAATTTAGGATTGCGCTGTGACACGTAGTTAATATGGGCGTACAGTACAAGACAGAACTTTCTTTACATACATGTAGAACGCGCCTGGAACAAAAACAAAAACATGCCTAATAGTTTAACAAAATCGCGCTTATTGGCGCCTAGTCGCGCTAATAGCGCGTTTAAGAGGTATGACAGTCTCGCCTAGTCTAAATTTAAGCGCTCCGTTTTTTAATTAAGGCGAGTCAGAACAGAAAATTGGTGCTTCGAAACAAAAATTAGGCGCGTGGAAACAAAAAGAAGGCGCGCCAGAACAAAAAGTAAGCGCACTTACGTAAAATCGTGACCGCGAAATTAAGTCAGTATAATACCAGTTTGTCAATCAAGTGTAGGACATTGTTCAATCATAATCGGGATTGGGAAATTAACCCGCCAACACCGGTCTGATAAAATGCGGTTAAATGATGTACAGCTGTTAAAGCACATGGATGAAATATGGAGGAGTAGCACAGGGCAGACCAGGATAACAATCCCTCAGGCGCCCTTGACAATTTTACCGACGCGCTTGAACAGATTTCCGAAGCGATTGAACAGATTTTCGACGCGCTTAAAAAGATTTCCGACGCGTCGGCCCTTAAATGGGCGCGCATGAAAATCGTCTAGTCGCGAATACTATCAAAATAAACGCGCCAGAAAAAAAAGCGCAGTCGCTAAATGGGCTAAAACTATTTATAAAATGAAAATCGGAGAGTTTCTGTATTTTTCCCACATAGAGAAAGTTATGAAGTTCCATTTTTGCCATAAACTGAATGTTTTGATTCCCTTTTTTTCTTTAAAATCAAAGTAAAAGTTTGTATTTTGAGTGGTTCGCCTTAACATAAGACAGGGTCGACAACTTTTACTAAAGTCCAACCGTTTAAATACTTGAAACATTTTTCTTAGCTAAATTATGTCTTCGGAAAGGAAAAAGTGTAAATTTCCACCTTGTCTGGGAAGCAAATATCACTTATACATCAAACCCATAGACATCTTTTCTTAATTTTCAGAAATTGTTTTGTAAGCGCTCATAAAACCAGAAACTTGCCGGCAGTTATAGTTTGTTTTGTTGTTGTTGCAGTCTACAATAACAACGCTGTTAAAAAAAAAAACGTCTTTGGCAGTCTAGAGTGGTTTGCGACTAATTACAACAACAGGAAACGTTGCTTTATATATTTTAGGTAACGCAATGTCATTTTAGTGATGAATTGTGTGCTTTTACTTGTTAAGCTAACATCTCGTTTTGCGGGGCATTATCTTCTTTGGTCATTTATGATCGAATATGATACAAAACTACTTATTGTTTGCGTTATTACAATTACCATTATACCATATATGGTAATACCTTTTAGCGTTTTTTTCCCCTCAAAATACCATCATGCATAACAAAGTAATGAGTGGGGCACGACATCCAAGTTGTAAAACACTTGACCTTTGATTGTGACATTGATCTGCAGCATGGCAACCCGATTAAAATGGTGATCACTCACATGTTTTTAAAATATCCATCACGCACAACAAAGTTAGTAGCCGTTGACGAAATTAAAGGTGCTAATCCTTTGATCTTAATCGTGACCTTGATATATATCATTTGGGCCACAATTGTACATGCGACACATTAACGGCATGCTAAATCACACGAATGCACACACACGGACAGGAGTAATATTTTTTTGTTATACTTGAGAAATTATATCATACGTACAAGAAGTTGCTGTCAGATCCTCCACTTGATATAGTAGTTGAAGATAAACTTGTGTCGTAAATTACCTCTTCACATGGGAAAGGACAATTACACGAATCCTCCACATTCTCTGGAAAAGACAAAGTAGTGGTATGTTATGTTTTGTACTTCATTTATCGTCCTTCAAACTGTTACCTCGATAACTTTTTGGACGTATTTACTATAAACATTTCAGTACCTTTGTTCGGATTGCACATGGCTCCACATTGTTAATCACCACCTTGTAATTTGAAAAGTCAAAGCTACTCCTTTCAAAACATATTTATTTATGTATAATTCGATACCTATATATTTCGCCATACAACATACGTACATAACCACTCCAAGCTTTCAGAATAGGAGAAGTGATGAAAAGTCAACTGAGAATTCCCATTCATCGGACTTAATTTCCCCGAGTCACACGCCCCTTTAGCCAAATTTTAAACCAAGCCTCTATACATACTAACATTTGACCTATCAGATTACAATATGCTAATTAGAAATGTGCTTTACAAATTTGGCGTGGCAAAGTCAATACTTATACCGCTTTCACATTTTTATTTAAATAAGGGGAGATAATTTGCCATTTTGCCGATTTTTGGTGGTAATCAATAGATTACGTCCCTTTCTCTGTAAATCGTACTTATCAAACCACATTGCATTGTCAATTTCTCGTCACTGTCAATTTCCACAAAAAAAATCAAGGTATTCAAACTGAATTAACCACTGAGGTTTGCCAAGTATTTTTGTTATAAGGTACATATAGCGTTACCGATATATTTTCCGAATATAATTGTAAGATTTTGTTATAAAGGTTAAAGAGGCTATGTAGACCGGGAGCCCAGAGCCTTTTGGTCATACGAACGAGGTACTTACATCTGAGCTGTGGAGTATTCAGATATTAATATGAAATATACATAAAGTGATATCTGTCGGGACGCAGCTGCTGCGTGTGGGCCATGGGGACTTTCAAACATGCCCCAAAATAACCTAGCTCAAACATTGGAGGTACCAGTCAAAAACACTCAAAATCTCGACAGAAGTGGCAACTGCTGCAAAGAGGCCCCCAGAACATCCAGATAGGACCCCAGATTTGAGCTAGCTCAAACATTGGAGAAACCAGCCAAATTAAATTTTAACCGAACCAGTACACCCCACAGAGGCACCCAAAACAAGCTAAAAATAATTAAGCTGGCTCAACCATTGGAGGTACCTGTCATAAATACTCCTAAACTTTGCGCAAAGCCATGCTGGTATGCATGCAATTCACGACAGACGAGACAACTGCTGCAAAGAGGCCCCAAGAAGACCCAGAAAGGCCCCCAGATTTAGGCTAGCTCAAACATTGGAAATACAAGAAAGAATTAAATTTTAAACCAACCAGTGCACCCCACAGAGTATATAATTGATCTAGTCCAGCAAAGCCATGCTGTTATGTAAGCTATTTTAAGAAAGCTCAAACATGAGAGACAACAGTCAACCCAGTGCACCCCACAGAGTATAAAATTACCCAAGCAAGAAAAGTAGTCTGCTGCTTTGACCCTACCAGAAGCCCTAAATGATCTAGACCAGCAAAGCCATGCTGGTATGTATGCTATTTTAAGAAATCTCAAAGATGGGAGATGCAAGTCAAATTTCAGGGCACAACTACATCTCAAATAGTGAAAAATGAGCCAAGCAAGAAAAGTAGTCTGCTGCGCTGGCTCTATTAGAAACCTTAAATGTCTGCATCCTATGCATTGACATAAATCAACTTGCTCAAACATTGGAGATGTTGGGTAAAACAAAGCTCAATTCATATAATATATTCTTGGTGTTCTAATATGGCGCAAGCAAGACAAATCTGCTGTGCTGACCCTACCCGAAACCCCAAAGTTTTGCCCCTCTTACCTTCTGAAATAGTCGAGCTAGCTCAAGCATTGGATTGGAGTGGCCAAGCAAAACAAAAAATAATTCGTTGAATACATCCTTCGGGGTATAACATTGTCCATACAAGAGAAGATGTCTGAGGTGTTGGCCCTAAATGATAGCACCTGTGGTTTACTAAAGACGTGAATTGGGTCTAACAATGGAGTTATACCAGGTAAAATTGACAAAATGTATTAATTTGATTATAAAACCAACAATGTAAAATAAAGTAAATGTGCTATTCCGCTGAATGCACATGGTGCACAACTAATAAAAAAAATATATCATTTGTGGTAGAGATGCCAGATATATTCATACTTTCGTTTGAATCAAATGTGGAAAAAGACGCCTGCAACGTTATCCTGTTCTCTAAACTTTTTATTGTAAGAGGTAATTTTCTTGAATCTATACAGCTGCATTCCAGCATAGCGATCGCAGCAACTGAAAGTTAGATCACCAGACAAATCTGGTCAGTAAATATGACTAACACATGTCGAGGGTTACTTATAATCCCATTTTATAAATGTCATCTATGTTTAAAATCAAAACACATTACACACAAGCCTATGCCTAAAACAAATCGAGAAACTGAAAACTCGTATATAATTTGGACTGGAAACTGTAAATGTGAGCATGTTTTGATAACTGGGGGATCAGTTATTGTGTGCTTGTATAATCATACACGAGTTACAGATATATGTTTTTCTTAAAATGTCATATTAAGAAGATTTAATTAATTCTACCAACTTTAAAGGTCAATTGATAGTATAGATATAACAAATTAACTGAACGCTAAAAAGTCTACCGGTCTTCCAGTTTTCATTTTTTTTTTATTTCTAAACTTTCACTAAACCTACAATGCTTTGGATAGAATTTATGAAAAACCTTTCCCTTTACTTCTTAACAAAAGTTATATATAACTCATGTGATTCTGTTAAAACGCATAGCGCTAGTTTTAGGCGACCGCGTAACTTAGCATTGGTAACGCTGTGATAAAAATTAAATAACCTTGTACGTGTATACTTTGTGATACATAAATCAAGTAAACAAACAAACAGATTATTTATTGCAGATCAAGGGAGGCGATGGTCTGTTCAAAGATACATTGGATGACGTTTTGTAAGTGAACTTTTATATGTTCCGCCCGTTTCAAGTCAAGCATCTAAACCCATGTGTTCATGATCTGTGAAAATGATACACATATTGCAGATTAAAATTATGATTAAATCTTGCATAATATGCATATTAGCTTCTTCCAAAAGAGAAAGTCAAAATTGTCAGATAATTGTACATCCATGTGCCTGACACAAACAATCGTATGTGAACATTAAAGTAGTGGTGAGACCCAATCAAGATAAGATCGACATTTAGCACAGGTTTTTATTCTCGGTAATGTTGTTAGTGTTTTTATTTTCAGGTTACAAATCAATCGGGACAACTACTGATATCCATTGCCACTCGAAATGAATTAGCACAACTTACAACATTACACATGCTACACTTTAATGTACACTTAACAGGAATATTCTTTTTGCTGTGTCTCCTGTTGCTGCAGTCTTGCAGTTACAACTGAATTTCTTGGAATGAGCTTCTCTTTGCAGCGGGGAGTAGTGTCTGTTCTGGCAATAATGAACGAACCATCATTGGTCTTTTTCCCCATTTTTCTGGTCTACCTGTCCATCAGCCTCTTTCGCAGATTGAATTTGAAAGTATATTCTCAGACTATGATGATGCGTAGCAGCAGATGTTGGCGGCAATGTCTGAGGCTCCACGAAGGTTCTGCTTTTTTGCCACCTCACAGAAACGCTTGTACCACAGAACACCTATACATTGTGTACCTACACCCTTCTAGCTATCATTGATGTAGACAAGGACATTCTCTCCTAAATCTTTGAAACCAACTCTTCTCAATGTTTAATAACCTGTGTGTATGGTCTTGACTTTTATCCAAGAGAACTGTTGTCATTGACATAGACCCAGTTCTCGTGGATCTGCAATTGCTGTTCCAGCGACCGCGTGTAATCGTCACCCGCGAAAAGCAGGAGATCCAACAGCTTTGTTCAAATACAGACTTTGCGGCTATCTTATATCGTTATTTGCCTATGTTGGGCTACCTATAGAGCAAAGCAAAGTAGCACTCGGGCAATTCCTTTGGGAGATGGTGAAACAGGATAGTCTGCGAATATACTCTCAAATTCAGTCTTTGAAAGAGTCTGATGGGCAGGTAGACCAGAGGAATGGGGATGGAAGATCGCTGGTGGTTAATTACTGCCAATACAGGCAAAATCTCCCCGCTGTACCAGATAAGTTCATTACAAGATTTCCATGCAGGTATAACTTCAAAACCGGATGCTGCACGAGCAGATGCAAGATTATTCATATTGACTGTAGATGGGTGTGTGGGGTGTGAAAAGGGTTTTCTTGTGCTAACTCATCTCGGCGTGGCTATAAATGTCAATAGTGATCCCGGTTGATATTTTTCTCATCAAATAAGTCAATATGCATATTATGCAAGTTATAATATTTATACGCAAATATGTTTATCATTTTCACAGATGATGAAAACATGGGTTTAGATACTTGACTTTTTACTTACCACCAAAATAATGAACATTGATTTTTCTCTCATGGCGGATACTAATTGGCATATTATGTAAATTATATTCATAGTGTCAATATGAAAATATGTTTATCGTGTTCACTGACCAAATAAATATTACTTTGATTCCATCATATACTTAGTTACAAATTCATTGTAAACAATTGAACGTATCCAATGGCGAAGCTAATTTGCATAATAGCCAGGTTTATATTTAAAATATTGGTTTGAAAATGTGCCTATCATTTTCACTGACCACGAAAACCAAGATTTCGGCACTTGATTTTTGTCCATAGGGCACCTAAGTGCAAAGTTATAATGAAAATATGAATTGTTTACATTATGCTAATTAGACCACTTTCCCGTGCTATGGTTTTTAGGACTTTTATTATGGCGGTTAGAGGGTATTACTGAAATAAACTTAAATGAAATAAATTATTTTGCAATTAGTCGTGGGTGAAGGCACTATTTTAACTGGACTATTATTTATGTCAGAGTGCGTATTGGGTGCTGACTTTTAAGGTTTCTGGTAGGGCCAACGCAGTAGACTATTTTCTTGCTTGATCATTTTATACTCTTTGGGATGTAGTTGTGTCCTGCAACCTTGTTTTGACTGGTATCTTCCATGTAAGAGAAAATTGAGGCCCTTTTCTGGTTTTTTTTGGGAGCCTCTTTACAGCAATTGTCTCTTCTGTCGTGATTTGCATACATACCAGCATGGCTTTGCATAAAGCATCGGAAAATTCATGGATGGTGCTTTCGGGTGCCAACATTTATGGCTTCTGATAGGGCCAACGTAGCAGACCATTTTTCTTGCTTAGGTCATATTATACTCTGTGTGGTGCACTGGTTCGGATACAATTCAATTTGGCTGGTATCTCCAATGTGTGAGCTAGCTCAAATCTGGGTCCTTTCTGGGTCTTCTGGGGGCCTCTTTACAGCAGTTGTCTCGTCTGTCGGGAATTGCATACATACCAGCATGGCAATGCGCAAAGTTTAGGAGTATTTATGAGTGGTACCTCCAATGTTTGAACTAGCTCAATTATGTTAGGGTGTTTCGGGTGCCAATATTTAGGGCATCTGGTAGAGCCAACGCAGCAGACTACTTTTCTTGCTTGGGTCATTTTATACTCTGTGGGATGTACTTGTAAGGTTAAAATTTAATAAAAATAGCTGGTATCTCCAATGTTTGAGCCAGCTCACATCTGGGGTCCTCCCGGGTCTTCTGGGGGCCTCTTTGCAGCAGTTGCCACTTCTGTCGAGAATGATGTATATACCAGCATGGTAATGCGCAAAGTTTATGAGTGTTTTTAAGCTAGGCATATTTTGGGGCATGTTTAAAAGCCCACATGACCCACACGCAGCAGCTGGGTCCCGGCAGAAATCACTTTCTGTATATTTCATGTTAATATCTGAATACTCCACTGACCAGATGTTGGTACCTCGTGCGATGACCAAAAGGCTCGGGGCTTCTGGTCCCTCAGAACTTAGGTCAACAACTCGACTGAAACGAATTAAACCGGGTTTTCTCTATTTTTCTAGTATGGACAAAGTATAACCTTTCAGAAAATACTACCACCTTGAATGTGTTATGTACTGTTCTAAAATAATAATAAAGTGTGTTAAACATCGTAATGCGACCCGCATTACAATGTTTAATGTATGCACGAAAATTAATGATGTCTGCCTTATACGGATGCGATTCCATATAAGGTAGACGCTGTGGCTACAAAGCGGGTGAATGTGTGAATTCAACCTGAAATTCACATCTTTTGGAATGCTTCTGCCCTTACATGTATACAGGCCAGTAGTTCGTCTTAGGGGAGAATATTCACAAGGAAGGCTTCTGTGAAAAGATATTTGTGCATATAAAAAAAAATCGTCACAAAAACGCATTTTTAAACATTTTTATTTCATAACCAATGTGAATCAGTTTTATGAAAAGGAAAGTGTTGACTTTTCACGAAACTATGATTAGGCTTCATACGGAAATTCTGACGAATAGCCTCTTTAATTTGAGTTCAAATAGCAGATTGTGATTACAACAACAACACCCATGGGCTAAATGTGAATACGCGTTTTAATTATTAGGATTCCGATTATCATCGGAATCCTATTGTTCCTGTTCTGTTTATTATTATTATTATTATTATTAT
>JAVFBY010113451.1:0-11917 GCA_034781015.1 Tonicella lineata
GACCTCGTAGGCCTATATACATAGCAGAGCAGCACGCCTCCACTGTCAGCCAGTTTCTTTTACCATATATGGCAACTGTGAAGAACTACAGTGCACCAATTAAATAACCTAATGTAAACAGAACTCAATGTCAACACCAAGTTGACATGGTGTCTACACTCTGTCACAATGGCCTAGTATTTTTATTTTTATTTAAAATCCTTAATTTTCAGGATATTTCGATAAAATTCTACACAGATTATCTAAGCTATATATGTTTTACACTTTCACATACAAATGTACGTTTAAAACCAGGATAAAATATGATAAAATGCAGAAGATTGAACAGCTGACTAGAACACTATGCCAACACCGAGTCGGCATGTTGTTGACATGATGTAGACCCTGTCATGAGGTTTATTTGGTGTACTGTATGTCGGAATCTTCAAAGGGTGTGTCGTTGTCTGCGTACTCATTTCGCGGCGAATACAATATGCCTTATTTAACGCAGGAATAGTACTTGTTGTGCACCGATTTTCCTGGCAAGTTTTATGCCAATGGATACGTATTCATTACTGTTAATTTGACCCCTTACAAGTTGTGCCAACTTAAATGATACAGTGAACGATACAGCGATTTATTAAGCAGATATAGGAAACCGCAAGATCATATTCAAAATGAGTGTATTCTTTTTAAAAAGATAGAAGGTTTAAAATCGTAAACATAAAACGCTATTATGTACAAAGTCAATATAACAAATTACATAGGGCCACTGACCCAATGAGGCTGTCTGAAAGAAATGACTTGTGGGTAATAGTTTACACCCTTAGTACACTATACTCTATCTCATTGAATCACAATAGCAGGTTATGCATATTTATTTGAATTGTATTGATATTCAATGAGATCGATGGTCATAGAAGCTGCTGCTGTACTAGTGTTTTTTTTTCCCCACAAGTCATTTTGCCCGTACAGCCCCATTGTTCGCCACGGATTCGGCTTTTCACGTATTACTCTCTTGCTCCAACGGTAGAGGGGGATAGCAGGTGAATATGGCCGTATAAACTGGGTTAATAACCTGGTCATACACCCCACCCGGTGTCTAATCTACACCTCTAACCAATATATACACCTGGTCTCTAGTCAGTGTATTCACCGGTTAAAAACTTACATATACCTATGGCGTCATTCTCGGCAGCATTATGTTTCACACAATTAAATTCTTCACTCTATAACTGGGAATAAGAGGATCCCATATAACATGATTTTGGGATGAAAACTACCACTCGAGAGAAGGAAAAATCATCACTACTGAGCCGCAGGCGAGGTTTGGATGGATTTTCCCTTCTCAAGAGGGATTTATCCCATAATCATGTTTCGTGGGATTCTTTTTCCCATATAATTCCACACGCCTCTATTTTCAATAAACAATCGAAAATAAATGCGTTTTGCAGCCAGTCCTATGACGCGAAAGGCACACGAAAGCGACGCATTCAAATGACGTCACAATGGATAAACGTCACAAAAGAGCACACATTTATATTGTCTGACCTGCGTCACGCGCTCATCCCACATACGTATGTGGAATGAAGTTTCTCACGCGGTGTTCTCAGATGGGTTTAGCAGAGTATTATATGGGAATGATTGATTACCATCATGATGATTAATCAATCAAAGGTATTTCAGTTTTCAAGACATTAGTCTGCCTAGATCATAGTAGGGCCTATTGTCTGGAGGGAAACATATATATCAGATTATTCTATTTTTATTAATACTACCTGTACCACCTAAATTTTTGCTTCATTTGTAGCGTCGTTTTTATGGTCCCAAAGAGCGTTGGTTGGGCCTGAGTGGATTTATTCGAGTGAACTTCTGGACTAATTTATACAGGGTCCATCAAAAAGGCGTAGCTGGTAATTTGGAAGGAGAGGGGAGGCTACTCGGAGGTAAGTTTGCTGTCAAAAGTTACATACCTCCGTACACTTCCATTATGGCTGTAGTACTGTAAATTGGATCAATTATTTTGAATCTTCAGTTATAAGTCTTACGACACCTTTAAATTATGCTGTCATGCAGCGAATTGCAGCTGTATGAATATGCTCAACCTACATTATGTTGTACGACAATGGAACAATTTAATTTTTTTTTAATCTTTACTATCAAGTGTAATTGTGCTTAGATTATGTACACTATGTACACATTCACACAATTTCCCCAAAGGGCTCCCCTTTCTGGGAAACAGGACACGAAACTGAATGCTTGGGATGTCGCCTATTTATCCCAAGTTCCAGTCTGCGTGGAAAAGCTAGATGGTACTTTAACGGCTACAAAATGCGCTTTTTAGTCTCATTTGTAACAAGGTCCTTGATTCACCAAGATTTAGAACAAAATTGAGTGATTCTGTCAGCTTTCAGATCATGTGTCTATATTTTCTCTCATAGTTTCTGACAGAAGACCACACGATCATAAGCTCTCATTTGTCCCAATAACATGGGCTATTATTCTATAAATATTCACCAATATCATTTCACAAGAATTTTTGGGCAAATAATTAGGAGACATACTGTTTTTGTGATGATTATTATGAATATTTATTGAATAATAGCCAATGTTATAGAGACAGAAACAATATGGCATAAAAAGTCAACCATACTTAAGTTACCAACCTGAGTTACCAAATTGGCTCTAACAGGATTATGAAAGCTATCCACACACTATCTACATGTTTCATAACGGATGTCCAGAGCCTATCTATGTGGGCTCACTTGATTTCCTTTCTTTTTTTATTTCCCTTTAAGAAAAAATTATCAAAAAGTTTCATGAAGCTAAAGTCTGTCCAATTGTTTGATTTTTACTTTTAGGCGTATTTGTGCTCGGTCCAGGAGATGAAGGTGTACTTTTTGAACACAGGGAAGGAGATTTTGGGGACCATGCTAACTTAACAGATATAATTAATGCTGCCAAGGGACCATCTCAAAAGTCTAGAGAGGCGTAACGAAACCAGACGAACAGAAGCAAATATTTTTTTTAAGATTATTTACATAATTCATATGTAATTTCCAACATGGTAAAACAAGATCAATTTTTTTTTTTAATTGTTTGTATAGTCAGTCATAATAAAATAGTTTTTATTTTCAGATGTTAGCTTATGTAGTTTGAACTATTATGAACAAATGTCTGTGACAGAATATATTAATTTTCTAGTTTTATATCTTCAAATAGAACAAAAGTATCCATGACAGAATATACTAATTAGTTAGATTTTGTTTATTTCATAAAAAAAAAACAATTTTAAAAGAATGCAATGCTAGCTGTGATGTGTGATGACATTCAACTAAATGTGATGGGGTCTGTCTGAAGTTTTTCCAGCAAGTGTTAAGACATGCTTTTGATTTTAAGCAAAAAATAAATTTACAAATATATTCTAACAATCAAGTCTGTTGCTTCACTTAACTTTTATTATTATACTACCGCAAAATATTGGTATCTTAAAAAGGTGCCGTTCATCTGCCCGTCTCCACTCTACCCTATATCATATTCCGAGCTATATCTAAAAAACATAGATTTAGCACCTTAAAATGTGTATTAACCCCTCGACCTATAAGTTTGTCTCCTTGTCTGTCTGTATTTCAATCGATAGGCTAGGTACACGCGTACAAACTCTTTACCATTGATCATTTTGCTAGATGGAATATTCATACCATCTTCTAGCACAATGGTAAGGCGTGTTACCTTACGATAAGGCCCTACAAAGACACTAATCTAAACTGTAGTGAAAGTAAAAAAATCGATCTTACGCTACTGGCGGCGCCCTAACGATTACTCTGAATTTTCTTTGATTTTTTTTTCTATACACTGCATTCAATAATTAGTCTTAGAATTTTTGCTGTTTTACTTGAAAGTGTCAGTGTCGCAAGATCGGAGAGGACGCTCCATACGAGTCACCAACTCTTAGAGAGAAATATGATTATGATCAGTGTATGTCGATAAGAGTAATTGCCCTTTGGTAACTCTTTCGTGTGGAGAAAGGGAGCGTCCTCCGACCTAACGACACTGACGGAGTTAACACTTTCAAGCCAAACAGCAAAAAAACTCTTAGTATGTGCAAGACTTATTATTGTATGCAGTGTATAAGAAAATTCACTCATAATCGTTAGGGGGCCGCCTGTAGCGTAAGGTCGATTTTTTACTTTCACCACTGTTTAGATTAGTGTCTTGTAGGGCCTTACCTCAAGGTGACAGGCACTAGCATTGTGCTAACCATCTTTAATTAGAATCCGATGTGCGAATTTCAAGCAAACGTCCAAAAGCCAAATTTAGACTATGCCACCAGCAGACATTTGACAAAATCAATCTTAAGCAACATCTTGTCATATGGAATATTAAAACTGCGTTTGATTAGAACAGGATGTGTGGTTTTCAAGTTAAAGGCCTGAAACCAAATTTAGACTTGTTACCAGCTGGCGCCACTAGTAGGCAGACATATGCCCAAATCAATCAGAAGCGATATCTGGACACATAAAAGTACATTTGGAATTTGAGTGTTCTAACTTCATGAATTAAACCAAAATAATTTATTAATTGGTGTTTTAACATCGTGCTCAGGGATATTTTCCCTATATGATAGCCAATCTGTCAAAGGATGAACCACCCTTAACATTAAAGGAACCAACAGTTTACATACGGACCACTCCAAACCGTAATACACTGTAGGTCACACATGCATATTATTAAAGATGGTAAGTTTTTGGATAATCCAGCTTGTATGTTTTCCACAGTTATCTTTGCCTCGTGAGATAGGGGGAGGGAAAAAAAGTTGGATAAAAAATCTGACCAAACATTTAGGCAAGGTCTGATAATGAACCAGAATTTGAATCTACAAAGCGGTATTTTGTGTGTAAGCAAAAGTTTCTATTAGTTTGTGATTGCCTTGATCTTTAACATGAAGTAGAAAATCACACTTCCTTGTGTCAATGCTATAAACCATGTCCATATGATTTTTTTTCTGGTGACATGAACTATGAAAACAGTTTGTCCTGGTTAAGTTTAAAGTTTGAGGATCCGCTGAGCAATGGCTCAACTTATCTTGGCCAAAAGTTTTTACTCCTTGCGAGCTTGACCTTAATAGGTTTTCTTGTCCATGCCTTTATAGAGAAAAAGAATGATGCAAACACTTCAACTATAACCCTGTGGTGAAACCAAGGGCATGTAAAAGGCACATCTACTTATAAACGCAATCTGTATAAGTTTGATGAATGGAATTTTGGTATTTTTTAAAAAGATATCGAGTGTAATAAAACTTTCAAGTACTAGGTATTTGATTTCTCCTCCCCCCACCCCAAAGGTGTAAATGCGGCGTGGGATTATTAATTTTGTAAAAGGCACATCTACCTAACCTGATCTTTATGATGTACAAGTATGACGACATTAACTTTAGTAGTTTCTAAGATATTGGGTGTTAACATAAAAGTTTGACGATCAGACAGGACAATAGCAATACCCCTCTTCCCAGCGGGCTGAGAGGTAAAAAGAAAATGAAGTGACCCATGGTTGTTTAGTCTTGTCTCAATTGTTCACCTATCTCGCTAATGCGGACAACTGATCAGATGTTTTAGAATTTCGGCTCCAGTGAAGCTCGATTGTGTAATCTTGTCTCAACTGTTCGCCTGTCTCGCAAATGTTGACAACTGATCAAACGTTTTAGAAACGTTTTAAGTACGGTATAGAATTTTACAAAATTTCGTAGTCCCTTGCTTGGTTTCTGGTCCTTTGTTTAAAATAACCAAAAACATATGTCTGAATAGAAAGTGTCATAATTTATTTTGTAATAAATGCGGAGTGTACGTCCTTGTAGCAGTTTCTTTACAATCTAGACAAAAATATACCAACCAAGACGTTAATATCTTCACATTGTATCTTTTAAGTAAAATAAAAACTGTACATGGATGTTTTCAACTCTACATACACACGTTAGGAGACAAAATGACTTAAAATACAGCAGCCATTTGGTGAAAGAATGAATGTCTGGGAGAGGATAGAAGGTAAAACAGTTTCAATCAAAGCTCAGTAAATATTTATAAATTACTGTCTATAATACAATCACTTCTGAGCATCACACATCTGTCTAGACACAGACCCATTTACAAAATAAAAAACAAAGATAAGTTATATGTCAACAATATGAATGAAAATTCCAGTAACATGTTCAGTAACAACATTGTTGATCAATGTACAATTCTAACTTTGATTTATTCCTTGTCCCTTTCATCTAACAATCAAATAGGCATGAAGTTAAAAACAGTTCTTGCAGAGAAGTTATCCTACTTAAAACAAGTAATATTTATTCCCATATAAACAGGTGCACACGTTGCTTAAATACATATAAAACTCAATCAAAGTCCTAACTACCATGATTAACGGTAAAATGGAATAACCAAACAGATGGATTTGGAGAGGAAGTATTTACAAAAACTTGCTTTATGTACAGAATGTAGTATATGATGTGCTATTTGTTACCGTCTCATCATATTGTTCATGTTCATGGGCATGTGAGTTGGCAGACCACCGTTGATATAACCAGCGTATGTGTAAACAGCATTGTTCGGCTGTGTGGGCTGCATTTGCTGCTGAAAGTTAGCTTGATGAACCACGCTCATTTGCATGGAAGAGAACTGCTGCTGATTCATAAAGTTTGTGGAAGGGATGTGGTAACCGTGATTTAACATGGGTTGTTGCATCCTGTAGCCATTTAGAACATTATATCTGGTTATAACATTAGAACCAGGTTGGATGGTTACATTAGGGGTGAATGTCATGCCAGGATTCATATTTGGGCTTTTGCGCATAGCCACATTTTGCCTCCTCTGGTAGTTTTTGTACTGCTGAGCTAGAAGGCCTGGAGAAGCTGCGATCTGTGGCTGTAGGTTGGGAATGGGCGGGGTGTTGATATTCCTCATCATGGTTGGTGGAGGTGTCATGTTAGGGGGAGGAGTTAGGTTAGGGGGCGGGGTCATTGTGTTCTCTGGTAAGATCTCCATTATTCCGTTCGTCAATTGTTGTAGTTTGGCCAAGCTACAGCTACTGGCATTTGTCTGGTAGTTTGGCTGACGAACTTGAGGTAAGTTACACGGTGTGTTGTTGTGAGTTAGTCTGTGTGTGTTTTGCTGAAGTAAAACAGGAGCATATGTTGACACTGGAGAGCAGTAGTTATTAGGGGTGGGGGTAGTGGGAGGCATGTAATTGTTAGGGGTCATGTTCCCAGGGTTATTACCAGCAGGTAGAGGCATTTGCAGATGACAACCAACAGTGTCCATATAGTTCCCACTGGCATTACCACAATAGTTCTGGAACTGGGCACAGTCCGCATAATTGGGAGTGCAAGATGTGGGTGCAGACTCCACAGAGTTATTGGGCATTTCATTGCTGCTGATGGAGGTGGGCGACTCCAGGCCCAGCTGTGTCACATCAATTTCTACACCACCAAAACCATTATTATTAATATTAGTGTTCTGCATGTTGTTGATGGAGGTGTTCTGAGTGGGGTAGACACCAGTCACACTGTTACAAGATGGGCTGGGATGATTTGGAGTGGAGGTTGGAGTATCTACACTGTTCATTGCCAGACTATCACGATGTGCCAACTGCTCTCCAGCCAACTCCCCAGTCGTGCTATTGTCCATTTGCTCATAATTGTTTTGTAGCTCCTTGGTGAAAGCCTCTTCAATGTTTTGTGAGGCACCGAGTGTTTCTTGTACAGTGTTATCACTATTGAAGTCATTGTAGTTGTCTTCACTGGGCAGGTCAGCATCAGGTGGTGTGGGCTGGCTTTCCTCAGTTTCATCCTCACTAGCTGAACTAGAACTGCTGCTTTCAGCCACTGCTACTTTCTCTTTCTCTACCTTTTCAGGTTTTTCTGGGGCAGCCGTCAGTTCTGGCTGATTTGATGGGGGAGCTATAGCAGGAAGCTTTGGTTCCTCGGGTGAGGTGGGCTGAATCTTAATCTCTTTGTTATTCTCTTCAACCTCTTCCTGATCATCAATGTCATTCTCCTCACTGTCATTATCCTCACTCTCACTACTACTACTACTGCTGCTATCCTTCTTTTCAGGTTTCTCCTCGTCAACCTTACTGTCCAGTTCCTTATCAACTTGTCGAGCAGGGATAGGATCTGTGATTTTTTCTGGGAGGGATTGGTCAACGTCACACTGTGGGGAAAGAGGGGCTGGCTCAGGGAGAGGGCTAGACACACTGGGGCTTCTCACCACTCTTATGTTATCAGAGTCATTGATTAGATCTGGTGGACCATCTGATATAGGAGAGGTCTGATTGCTCTTCATTGAGGAATCCTCTAATGATACTCTTTCTTTCTCTATATCTGATGTTACTATGTCCTCTTTTATAGTCTCCTCCTCAGAGTTTTTTGTTTCAGGTGCCTCCTTGAGGTCTTCCTCAGCTTCACCCTCTTGTTCGTCATGGCTGTCTGAATCATGGGCGTTACCGTTAGTCAAGGCAGTCTCAGTTCCCTCTTTTTCTTTTTCGGTGACAGTTGAGTTCTCTACAGCACTTTCCTCCTTGTTTTCTTCCTTGAGTTCCTCTTTGTCCTCCTCATTCTCTACAGTTCCATTGAGATCCACAGGCTGGTCATCCCCATCCTCGGCCTCATCATCAGCTAGGTGACCTGTATTCTGAGTTGTGTTGCTGCTGCTATTAGCTCGAGATTCTGACAGGGTACGGTGGTGTGACTGAAATAAAGAGCAAAACAAATACATGAGAAATGACAAATTTCAATCACACAGGCTATATATCACATTTTGGGAACTTAAGATGAACAGTTCACCTAATTTTAAATAGTGCTGAAACGGATTCAGTTAATTGTCACCGGTTACAAAATAGCGGGTAAGCAGTTAGAAAGTTGCTAACCAAATAATCAAAAAAAATATGTGATCGAGTTCTGACGCTCTTGAAGACGGGAACATATCTCGTATGCATAGTACTTAAGCAGATAATTAAAGTGTCCTAATACTTTCCTTTAGGTGTGCCTTTTAAGCTTTATTCAAAATTACAGAAGTGCATGTGAAGTGTACGTAAAGCCCGCTGAAAATCACCAAAATTAGTTCAAACGAGCGGCAAGATGCCGGGCCTTGTGCGATTGCATCATTCCGGACTCCCCATATAGGTCACGTGACCTGTCTGGAACACACCGATCTAAGAGTTGGAACAACCAGAAGTCACATATTCTGTGATGTGACCTGTTCAGCACAGGCCATCAAACGGGCCTGCCATAAATCAGCGTGATGTCGTACACTTCAGCCTTGTTTTAAATGTAAAGCTTTTAACCATACATTACTTAGTACTTGCGTAGGCTAGTAATTTTTCAAGCAACAATTTTTTTGTTTAATTGTTTCGACATTGTTGATTCACGTAAAACTTTCGTAAGCAATTTAAACAATAGATGTTAAGACTTTAAATAAAGCTTGTTTAAGAAAATGTGCCATAGATCTTATAATAAATTACTTGCACAAAATGCAAGCTTGTTGTTGTTGCAGTCAGGTTTACAGCATTACGACCGTCAAACGGTTAACTGGTTACCCGACGGACAGTTCAAACGGTTAACTGGTTAGCAAAAAATGCTAACCGTTTCAGCACTAATTTTAAACTAACATATTTTTGCTTTATACTTTAAAAAGCAATACATTATATTTTCTAAGGGACACAGGATTATTTCACTTTTACAAAGGACAAACCCATATTAATTATTTTCAGGGGTATAAAGAAAGGCAAACTTTATAAAGATTTCAAAACTTTAGCCATGGTTAACAAACAGTTAAATCATTGTCTTTGCAAACAAACAGTTAACTCAAATAATCACTTTTTTTTTAATTCACTCATATAAAGACATGTCAGCACGATGGGTGAAGGAAACTACCTTCAACACTTGCAACAAACATAGACAACACATTACAATCATAGGATGTCCTCAGGTCAGAGAACATAATGGCAGAGTAAGCTCCTCCAGCCACCTACAATAAGCTATTAGCAGACTTAACAACATACCTTGACTGGTCTGCCTCTACTAATTCTCTTATCCCCTTTCCCCCTTATTCCTCTCTTCACACCCTTAGGCCATCCAGCTTTCCCTTTAGGCTTCACAACCGAGTCCTTCTTGGCTGACCCTAATTTACTAGTTGATTTTGGAGATTCATTTGCAGCTGTAACTTCGGAATTCTTTACTGGTGTAGCTTCAGTAGTCACTTCCTCCTTGCTACAGGTACCATTCATTATCACCTTTTGATCTACGGAGTTGTTCACTGAATCTGTGGACAAAATGACAGGGAAAGGATTTTAGGAAATATTTATGTGAAACCAAAATAATTACCTTTATTTCTACCTACTTTTTTTATTTTATTTTAATTTGAGTGGTATGCACATGTACAGTACACCAAATAATGACCTTATGCAAACAGAACGCAGTGTTGACTTTGTGTCTGCCGAAATGATCCAATGTTTTTGATTTAAAATCTTCATATTTCTCGGGATATTTTTCAAAAATTTTACACACATTATCTATGAGGTATGATTAACAATTACACACTTTTACTTATGCTAAATTTATGTTTAAAGTGAGGATAAATGCATAATACTGTACTTGTTCAGTTTTATTTTTTACAATGACTGTGTGATCAAGTAGTACAAGAATGCTAATTTATGTGACAAATTTGCATTGTCAGTGTTTGGTAGAAAATCCAGAGTAAACCTTGTAAAATCCATCTTGGATGTCAAAAACCACTGGTAATTTTTCCTTCTATACCCAGGGTTGATAGAGGGCAGTTACATTGTGCTGTCAGTGAAAACGTAGAACACACAGAGCCAAGGGTTTTAAGTTTTAATCACATACATGTATCTCATTAACCTTACCCTTGAGCACGGTGCTAAACCCCAATCAAACAAACATACACAAACCTTTTGAACTGCCTTATAAGAAGCAAATTGTTAACAACATACCATTTCAGCAAAAGGCTTGCATTGACGGCGCTGTTTAATCCCGGTTTGCACTGAAACAACTTCAGCGTACAGACAGGCAGACTGACAACATTGGATGTCTTATATAACTGCCTGACCCAGCACTGAAGTCAATCCAGTGCTACCGAGGATCAAACTGCACCATAGGCACCAAAGTTAGCCATATAATTAGTAGAGACTATTACCTTCAACACTGACTTCCTCAGATTCTGTTTGTTTGGATTTTTTGGCTGAAGGCTCATGATTAGCACTATTATATTTCCTCTTTTTTGGGCCCCTCTTTCTACCAGGCTGTCATATATAACAAAAACAGAACGGAATAAGAACAAGAATTCTACTAAGCATGTATAAATAACAATTGGAAAACGTTTTTAGTAATAGAAATCTGATCAGGCTAAATATAATTTTTTTAAAAATATTTTTATATTTCATATCAACATAAAGAATACAATACAAGCGATATCAATCTCATTTCCCATACGCTTTGTGATGGTGGACTTATTCGGGAAAATTCATGCCATAAGAAAAGTCAGAGGCTTTTCTCTTCAAGTCTTAGTGTTTCAACTTAATGTGTTTATTGACAAATGTAACAAAATTATGTTATTTGACTAATATGATTGGGGTGACGCTGCTGTATTAAAGGTGCAGGAAAGCAGACATAGCTTAGACAAAACAACCCTGACTCTCACAAGACTGTGTTTTCGAGCAGAGCCAAAGGCAGACAAGATCCGTTGACTAGCAATGGTGAGAGGAACATATGAAGAGCTTGGTTCCATAACGCGATAAACGCCACTTTTACTATTTTTATTCCCCTCACTAACACGTCAATAATTAATTACTATACCTTAAGTAGTTTTGGATTTAATTCTTTCAGATCATTATCCTTGAATAGTTAGTCAGTTAATTTTAAAACAGAATA
>JAVFBY010113562.1:0-11912 GCA_034781015.1 Tonicella lineata
TTTTCTTTTTATGAATAGATTCAGCCCATTTAGAGGTTTAATAGTGGGGCTTTAATAGCTCATTGTACAAGACGAGATAAATCATGTATTTATGTACAACTCATGAATGAGAAAAAACTGAGTTTCTATATTTTTCCAAGATAATAAAAGTTATGAACTTTCTGTTTTTGTCGTAAACTGAAAGTTTTGATGTCCTTTTTTTTTTTAAATCAAAGTTAAAGATTTGCTTTTTTGTGGGAACACAAAAATTCAATGGAAATGCGCACCTACATCATCGTACATTAGTGTAGCGATAACTGGACACTATTAGTTTAAGCTAACGCTATAAGATACAAATGTCTTTGACGGACGGCCGTCTAGAGCATTTTATTGACTTATTACAACAACGTGAACCGTCACATTGAATATTTTAGGGAAAAAAATGTCATTTTAGTGATAAATAGTGTGTTTTTATTAGTAAGCTTCCACATAACTTGTGTGTGTTCTCCAGGTTAGCGGGCCTTTAATTATTTGCCTGTGATTATGAAACCATTCTACATACCGTACATGTAATACATGTTTGAGCCTGTAAACTAGGAACATCATTTTGCAAAACGAATTACCGGGTAGTAGGCTTACAGTCTAAATTTTTACACCCATTTATTTTTAAAAGCTTTCCCCTCCTCTTACTTAAAAAATTATTTGTAAAATCTACCATGGTATCAATATTGACATTTGATGTGACAACAGTACATTTTTTTCTTCTTTTTATTAGTTTGTCCTAAAAAATTAAGTTCGATTGCAATATATATGTTTTATAAATGTTTTGTTAATATTTTTAAATTCCTTGAACATATATTTGAAAAGGGGTGTTAAGTATTTGATAAGCTGTTAAACAAATTCACTTTCCTTTCACTTCATTGATATCGGGATGTTTTGTTTTACATAAGAAAACAAAAGTTTAAATATATTCTTGAAAAAGATAGATCAAAATTCTAATGAGTTTATAAAATTTGTTACTGTTTTTATGGAATGAGCTTGTAGTCTATTGTAAATTTTTGTTGTAACTTTTTGTTGTAACTTTTTATATTAATTTGTATTGGCATGCCGCATACATACAAAATCTTTCTATAAACAATCCATTTTTTGCACATTGTTATACAATGCTAAAAATCATTAAAGTTTAATTTCTTATGTAAGCCAAATATCAGGACTATGCACAATTGCACATGTAGAATTTATGACTTGCAATATATATTTTTTTTTGCTACTACATTGTACATGTATATGTTTATTGATCTTGCAAATTAGTTTTTAAAGTTGGTTGAAGAAATAATATATTCATGATACATGTTTCTTTCAAAGCACTTTATACAAATGGTGTCAAATGTTTTTTTTATTATTTCCAAACTTTGAAAGCTACAATCAAAATTCTGTAATTGCTGTACCTTGAGTATGTACATGTACTCTGGCCTGGGGTAAAACTTAAACAGTATGTTTGAAAGTGAACATATTGACAACTCTGGAGGAACAGTAAGTTTTTTAACATGCAGAACATTTATATAACGTTTCACATTTCTGTTGTGTAGCGTTTATTTACTGTTGCATACACACGGGTGGTTGGGCGGAAGCTTCCTGATGCCCCAGTTCTGTTTGAACTATAGGACATCAGGAAGTATAATTTTTTGTGTTTTTTTTTTCCTGTCCTTGTCTTGTCTCACCTTTTATGTTCCCAGTGATGCCAAGGGTGATTTCCTCCACCCATTGGGATGGCACGCCACCATATAGGTAAAATACTCCTGGGCACGACGTTTAACCCCAATCAATCAATCTACCCTTTTCAAATTTGAAGTCTTTATATTCAGTATTTTGCTTGTTTGGTTTTGTACGAAATATGTCCAATGGGGTTTATGAGTTTGATTCCTCTGTCAACTACATCAGGGTTCTCGCCACGGAAAAAATTAACTGTTTGTTTGACCGTAATACCTTTCCGCGATGTAGAAAAAATGTGAAATATAGACTTGTAAGTGTAAAGTTATGCTATTTTATCCACTTTGAAGTCCTACAATTACCTGTATCTTTTTAAGCTGTACGCGTTTATACTTTGGTAATGGCGTGTTGGTTTTGCTGGAGTGACCTCCCTTGCTGTATTTGCGTGTATCGCTATGTCGGAAACCTATGGCCATTTCCGTTATGCTAATGTGTAGAAACTGGATATGAAAGATGAACAGCCTCGAGCAGTTCCCACATTCCGCATTGAGATCATGTTTACATGAAAATAAAGATGCTAATGGAAAGACAACGATTGCAAACGGATAAAAATTACTATTTCTGGTTTATAGATCAGAATTGTTGAGGTGACTGGACAATTATTATATCTATGTTGGGTGAATTTCAGGTTGGTTGGGGAAATTTTGACACATAAATTTCAAGGAAAAATGTCCGTTTAGCAGTGGAAAAAAAGGGGTCGCAAGAACCCTGTACATGTATGCTCAAAACCGTCTAATCGTTTAATTGGCTAAGATAGTTACTGTTTGCCGAGTTGCTTCACTGTATTTCCCACGCTTTAAATGACAGGCTTCCTGCAGATGAGCTCAGCCAATTTGAAACTTGATAGCAGCTGTTTGTATGCCAATTGTGTCTGAAAAAGAAGACTCTTGAAATGACTATGAAGTTCTTCATCATAGTTTAACACTTAGATGGCATTTTCAACCCTAACTACATGTAGTTGCTAGTGCAATTTTAAGCAATGCTAAATATTAATGTGAAGATCTTTCATTAAAGGCTGGCTCAGCCATTCATATTCGGTGTCGGTTGTATCAGCAGATGGTTTTCAGCGCAGACGGTGAGCCTTTTGCTCACTTGACTTACATGTAACAAGTTGTGTGACTTTTGCTAGCGCTAGAAAAATTACATGACATTTATACATATTCCATTGGC
Source organism: Tonicella lineata (assembly GCA_034781015.1). Classification (NCBI taxonomy): domain Eukaryota; kingdom Metazoa; phylum Mollusca; class Polyplacophora; order Chitonida; family Mopaliidae; genus Tonicella; species Tonicella lineata. The sequence goes on from JAVFBY010113562.1 coordinate 2,920, forward strand.
CCTTGGGAATGTCTTGGTTGAGCCATCGTCTCTGCCATCCCACCAACATGTACATGTACATTGTATATTCATTTTTCAATATCATTTTGATATAAACACTAATGTATATCCTAATGTTAAATAATTTCAATAAATACATGTAGGCCTATCCCAATATCATTTAATATAAGCAACATATTTATGTATTACTTTGCCGCTCTTTTTTTTTTAATTCATTCAGGTTTTTCCTCTACATGTAGCAAAGGTGTTAGTTTACATTTAAAAATGAGATATTATGGGCATGCCCACTCGTGACACATGACAAACATTTTCTATCATTGTTTACTTTACCAAGAAAAAAATTGGACGTTGATTTTTTTTTACAATGCAATTAAATTTGATTAATGAGAAATGAATTTGAGCTCATGGTGGCAAGTTTATTCTTGTCTCAAGATTTCCATACACATTGTTACAACAGCAAAGGCATTGTATTTACAGACTGGCTAACAAAACGGCACGATTCGAGTGCGTCAATAATCTGCTGAACTCAGGCTGTTTGACAGAGGGGTTTAGCAATGAGGTCTTACTCTTTAGGGCAACACATCGGTTACTAGCCACTCAACAGCTAGAAGCTTAACAACCTGTCAACTGACCCTCACTGTTATACTGCCCACTCTTAAGTTGTTCCTATTGGATATTTCGCTAAAGCTTTACATGGACGTGATGAAGTTGAAGCGTCTAATTTTAGTTTTTCTTTTAAATGGAATTGACAGGGTTAATAGGATGTACAAATGTAGATTCCACGTAAAACTTTGCCAGAACCAAAGTCTCACTAAACAGACATTGCACTCTGACAGTGTGAATCAAACTTGACAATTCTAAACAAATCAGGTGACTGAATTTGTCAAAAATTCATGTTGACACTTCCAGTTAACCTTTTGCATGTATTTGTTTTGTTGCAAAGTTTGATGCCGGAGAACTTGTATCATTCAGTACTCGGTCACCCTCGAAAATTCACATGTTTGCACCTTTAATTAGGTGTAACAAGAGTAAGACAGGTGGGTGAGTTGTACTCAAGCCCTATTTGAGAGCCTTGTCCTTGTCAGGGATGATTTGGATGAACTTTGGCAGATAGCCAGTCTTTAATCTAAAATCTTGATCTTAATGTTTTGTCAGGCTTGAATTGTTAAGACCTCATGGGAAAAACTTCTTCTACCTGCGCTGTGATGGATCAAAATTTGCATATGTCAGCAGATCGAATTAATAATTTAGTAGATTTATTCCCATGGATGCTACATGTAACCAGGGCTGTAATGATACATCGATATTGCAATAGCTATCATAAACACTGACTAGCGATACGTGATTCGTATTGCCAACTGTGTAGCGTTATACATTTGAAAGAGAATTAACTCTAACTTGGACGTGAGATCTACATGTAAGCAAAATCTATCTGAATCAAGACGAAAGAAAATCAGTTTGGTGTTTAGGCATCAACAAGTAGCTGACCATGCTGAAAATCACATGTTTATTTTATTTTTTCATCATCTGAAGCCATAAAGCACTAGACAAATGGAAACAACAGTGTACAGTGTACTAGACAAATGGAAACAACAATGTACGGTCTTTAAGGTCTTGCTGAACCCCTTTGGCTCAAAATGGACAAATTTTTTTTCTTCTCAAAATAACAGTCACAAGGATCAGTTTGTGAACTTGTGACGTTATAAAGCGAAATACCCATGCCATCAAACACCAATCAAATAAACAAACAAATCATATAAGCCAAATAATTATGAGTAAGCTTACGAAGTTAAACACCAATCAAACAAACTGTTATGTTTTTACTTGGATGGGGTTGTTGTTAAAGTGTTGGCAAATAGGTCCTATGATGGGAAAGAGCTTTTGAAAGTGACGCATTTTAATAATTTTTCCTTTTCCTATTTTGTGAAATCATTTGCATCATTAAACAGGTTGCATGGATTAAGTTATCTCCCTTGCCAACATTAACGGGGCCCCCCATTTTCAAATGCACTGCTTGTTCTGTGTACTTGTAATTCTTTAATTCCCAGATCATGTTTTAATTCTATGATGAGTTCTTGACTTCTACAAAGGAACCCTCATGTCATAATCACTGTGGCTTAACACCTTCTAGACATGCCAGCAATCCTCTAGGCTTTTAGTTCCTTTTCATTCCTTTGAAGCTTTTAATTCCACTGATTCCTGTCCTGAAGTGTAACCCTTTGCTTTGCTCAACAATGGATTCGGAGTGCACCAAAATTTTCTTTGGCCAGAGGCTTTATCTTTCAATTTTAAAGTGGGTGATCAGCAAGAATGTACTCTCGACATTCCATGTCAACCAGCTTTCTATGACCACTGTAAATTGCACACTTTGTCATATTGGGGATGGATGGCGGAGTTTGCTTATGCCCTGATGCTCTTAGAGCTACATGTAAGGGGCATTATGAAGTTGATTTGTTGTCATGCCCTGTTTTTGCACCCTGCTGTGCATTAATCTTGTATTTAGTTGGCGATATAATATCTCCGTTTCAGAAGTACCGTTTTAATCCATGTGCGCCTGACATTTATTTAAAAAAATTATGTTTTACATCTATCTTAATATCTTGTAGTTGTTTAAACTCTCCCAAGAAATCTGAAATAGATAAGCAAACATGTTATTTTATTTGTTGCAAATCAGATGTCAGCTTAGAATTGAAAAGATACAACTTGATCACATCATCAGGCTATTTTTTTTGTTTATGACTTCATTCACTCGGTGCCTCATCTTACAGGGCTTTTTTAGCCTGTTGGTTGTGCTACTTATGAATACATGTACAGAGATGATCCAGAAAGTACGCAACCCAAATTCACTCTCTGAAAGTAGACTGCCAATTTACATGTATCTCTACATGAAGCACTTAAATATACTGCCTGTGTCTGAGGCTCTCGGATATAAATCTACAATCAATTTCAATTGCTTTGTCGATTGCCAGTGTATATGCCTGTTTCCTGTCAATGTTGTGGTTGTAAACCTTAAGGCAGGTTGTGTAATGGGATATCCTAAGGAAAATTAATTAAGCCAGTTAGACAGTGCTTTGTCTACAGACACAAGTACTTTCCACAGGCTATCTGTTTAACTTTAGGGTGGTCTACCGGACTAAGGATTTCAGAAGTTAGATTTCGGATTTACCTATCTGATCAGCTCGACCCCATTACTTGTGGAACAAGAGCGAGTAATTCGCTAAGCTTTTTTTCCTGAGCCCACATGCTGTACAGCTTTTGTCGGCACCTTTTAGCTAGTGATACATTTTGGGAGAATCTCTAGATTTAGCTTGCTGCCCGTCAGTAAATATTTGAATTCCCATAAAACTGTCAATAGTCTGATCGGCACTGTCTGCTGCAGATATAGTCTTCCAAACACATGCAAATACCTTTGTTTCTGTTCCCTTTCTTCATGTGTATACTGGTTGTTTAAAATGATAAACCAATAATAATGCATAAGCTTTCATATACATGTAAGTTTATTTGTGTAAAATGCAGACCATTTAATTGGTCAAACTACTCCAAACTGGAGTGCTGGCTGACCAGTGTTGAGCAGGAGCTTCATAATGCCCTGGTGTCCTCTGGGCTAAGGAAGGAAGGTTTTTTTTTAATTGTAGTGTCATTTTCTTTCTTGTTTTTTTCCTTTCCTGGGAATGCAAGCTTTTCAAAAATATATAGAAATATATAATTTGGATTAATATTTGTACTCCTAATAGGTTTTAATGAAACATTTCTCTCAAAATCGACCTAGGGATGTACATGTAGCAAGACCTTAATGGTGGCAATATTTATATCTTTTATGTGTTCCTCGTTGGCAACTTAGATAGATCACACTGGCATTGTTTAATTTACAAAATTTAAGTCAGGTGTGCCTACATGTATGAGCGAAATAAACATAAAACCTTTTACTGTATTTGTTTTAAACTTTGAAAATATGCAATATAAGCATACCTGTATCTTTACATATGATTATGCAGCTCATAAATGATGCATGTAATTGCAGTTTCACTCACCCGTGTACATTCTACATGCAACACAGATCAAGAACAGTGGAATTAAACTACAATTGCAAAATGCTGAAATATCAATATCATCACAAAAAGGATAATAAGCAAATTGTGCAAATGTATAGATATAGGTTTTTATCTGTTTCTGTCAAATAACACATTTTATAATTTATGTTATGAATATGTGTTTTTCTACATATATAAACGTGCAATTGACAACAGTCAAATTAGAGAAATACATTTGTATATATTTACGAAAACAATGCCTCATCAACACACACAGGCAATTTTATGTATGAGCACATTGACAATCACCATAACGTGAAGAAGTATGTATGCTTTATTGTATTGTTTGAAAGGAGAGGTATAGTTTGGCTGATGAACTTTAATTATTGCAAAAAAGCCCAATGAAATAAACTTACTAATAGTTGCAGATACATGTAGCAAGATCTTAATCTACATGTTACTGTATAATGTACTTCCTATAGTTTAGGGGTCCATCATGTTCTTTCCAAAACTAACAGTCCCTATTTTCCAGACACTCAAGTGAACTGTATTCTCCACACAAAAAAAACATACACGATACAGTTTAAACCCTCAATATCCGCCTTAGGATATTGTCAGTGTGGGAAGGCACAACATGATACGAGTGAAATAACCTTAACTTGACGTTCGATGTGAAACTTAAGCTGGGGACACGCTATGCGAATTTCCTTTGCAGATGACCCTGCCAAATATTTGCTGCCGAATTTAGTGTGGCGACAGGGTGGACACACTAGGCGATAATTGCTTTTTTTACATGCTTGATGTGCTGCAAATGCAATCGGCCAACTCCCAGCGACATTCGCAGCACTGGACACACTAGGCGAATTTTAAGGCAATTAGAATTCGCTCCAAAATTTGCATCAAAATTCGCTTAGTGTGTCTACCGAGTACCCCTTTACAATCATAAATCAATGTATACAGCAGGTGGTGGGTGAGAGATTCCTTATGCCCAGCTGCTGTCTAAACTAGGCGGCACAGGGATGCCAGTCTGTTTTTGTCCTGTCATTGTCCTGTCTTGCCTTTGGTGTTGTCGGGTATGGCAAGGGTGGTTTCCTCCTCCCATTTGAGGAGCATGGTGTTTAATACATGTACCAACCAAGAAATGCGTGCAAATAATTGTATGTAAGTTTTAGGATCTACATGTACATGTAGATGTATAGACTTCAGTATTTTTGAAGTTGTGAAAATTATGGATGAAGCAGCCTACAGTAACATGTACATGTATATAAACAATTAAAGATTTTAAAAATTGTCTATTTATTTTCAGGGCTCTGACCCTTTGCTTCAGACAGCAAGAGGAAAGTTACAGACGAAAAGGTCCAAATTAAATGATCAAATTAACAGAGAACTACTAATGCGAAAAGGAGCCGAGAATTTATTCAGGTGAGGCTAAATTTACAGTTACTTTCAAGCTTTAGTGAACTAAAGTATATGGATTTTTTTTTTGGGGGGGGGACAGCTTTTGTCAGTTATACACTCGAGAATGACATGATGTTTTTGAAGAATGCATCATGATTCTCCGGGCCTGTTACCCTACATGTATTAACCATTAAGACAGCAACTAAAGAAACTTTAAAACATGGTTAATAAGGTAAACATGGGACTAAAATGTTGTCGGTACCATTCTGGTACGTACATGTATAATATAAGGAATGATGAGATTCTGATTAGAATTTGGTAATTTTTATGAATTTATATTATAACTGTTATAATAATTGTTATATATTTCTAATGCGATGTTAATATTTTTCAAAAGTATGTTGCAGTTTATTATGTTGTTTGTACATGTATATGTTTTTCCAGAGGACGATCAAATATGTTTAAAGTCTTTCTCTCATATAAATAATAAATCCTGGTCTTTCACACACATAACTGATAAATCCTGGTCTTTCTCTTATATAAATAATACATCCTGGTCTTTCTCTTGTGTAAATAATAATTCCTGTTCTTTCTCTCATATATATAATAAATCCTGGTCTTTTACACATATAAATAATAAATCCTGGTCTTTCACACATGTAAAAAATAAATCTTGGCATTTCTCTCATATAAATAATAAATCCTGGTCTTTCTGTCATATAAACATGATAAATAATAAACCCTGGCCTTTCTCTCATATAAATAATAAAGCCTGGTCTTTCACACATATAACTAATAAATCCTGGTCTTTCACACATGTAAATAATAAATCTTGACATTTCTCTCATATAAATAATAAATCTTGGTCTGTCTCTCATATAAATAATAAATCCTTGTCTTTCTCTCATATAAATAATAAATCCTGGCCTTTCACAACTATATAAATGTTAAAGTTGTTTCCTGTTTTATTAGAAATCAAGACTTACTGAATATAAGCTGTGAATTGAACCGGTTATAAAACTACATTCCTATCGGAAAACTTGTCTTGCGTTTTGAAGTCACATTATTACATCTGATTTGACGTGTTGACAAACATTAGACAAATAGCCTATTGTTCAAAATATAAGAGTTTTACAAATAGGTTAATAGATCTTATCCCAGTTTACCTGTGCTTTTTTGGTTAGCTTTGATCTATATTGATTGGCAATTCTCAACTGGACTAGTAAACAATGACGTGGCATTTATGTAAATGTATGTGAAATTCACACATACCTACAGGGTACTTGTTGGATTTCCCAATTCTGCCCTTGAAAACCTTTCATATAAAAAACAGCTTTGTCACAATGCTGTACAGTACATGTACATGTACATGGTATGAATTGATGTAGGCCTACACATATAGTATACACTGTATATTCTCTGAATAATATACAATATAAGAACTTACATGTTACATAAAGTCTATGACAAAATGTATCTATAAGTATGGTTTTGCAGGCATGCAAAGATCATATTATTCGCCCTTCACATATTTTTTCAATAGTTTACTACTGAATTCTTCTTCTTTGTAGTTCTTTTCCTTCAAGTTTAGTTTGTAGATATCTAGTTTTATAAGTCAAATAAGAAAACTCTATACATGTACATTGTAAGCTAACTGCTTACAGTACATGTAAGGAAAAAAAGGCATGAAAAAAAGTAAAAAATAGTAATACTATAGTTGTTATTATATTACTCAGAGATTTGTCAAATCATAATGTCTGCAATTCAGTGTGTTAGGAAACAAAAAATGTCTGATGGTACACAGAAAAGGATCAAAATGGGCTTACCATGTGTATGTGAGTGCTAACAATGTAGCCATGTATCGAATGGCTGGGGGATGGTTTTGTTGAATAACTCGGCTTCATGTTAAATATGATATTTACACTGGCTTAGTTGGCGGTGAATCAACATAAATCGACTTTCAAACCTCAAGGCTGGTCAGAAGATTTAACCCAAGGAAAAGTACATTTGCCACATTTTCTTGACTTTATACAGGAATTTTAACCTTTTCAACATAACAATTTTAAGAAAGGAAATCGACATCATTTCACAAGACTGACTTAACTCAAGGTCAAGTTTCGCCTCTCAAAAAATCTACCTGACAAAAGTCGATTGTTGTTAAATATCAAGTTATTTGCTAAAAAAATGTACAACCTGGCTGTGCTGTTTACCTTATGAACCCACCATACAAAATGTTAAATGGCTCCCTTGTTCTCTGAAAAATCTTAAGGGACGGGAACAGATTATTAGATCCATTGCAGAAAAGCTCTGAATCACAAATGAAAACCCTAAGAGAAAAAAAAAGAATGTATACTTGAATATACTTTAAGAAATTATATATATATTTTTTTACTTTGCGAAGGTTTCTCACTTTATTCATGTACCAGGTATTTCGCCTGTCTGAGCAGGGAATGGTGTAGAACAGGTGATTTCAACATACATGTAGGGTGCGAGCACTGTCTGGGGGTGAGAGAAGGCATGTAAACAGGTGGAAAAGGTGGACAGAAAGTTTCAATCTTTTAACTATTAACAACATTTTTTTCTATTTTTGATTTGTAAAACATTTACATTTTCCAAGTTGTACAAAATCTACATGATACTTAAAGGCCCACTAACCGCAAAAACACAAACAAGTTGTGTTGAAGCTTGTTTATCACTAAAATAACATTTCTTTACCTAAAATATATAATGCAATGGCTCCTGTTGTTGTACTTAGTCAATAAAGCGCTCTAGACGCCCAGACATTTGTATCTAACAGCCTTAGCTTAAACTAATAGTGTCCAGTTATCGTTAAGCTAATGAAGGCGTGCATGTGCATTGAATTTTTGTGTCCCCGCAAAAAATGAAATATTTTGCTTTGATTTTTAAGGGAAACAGGACTTTCAGTGAATGACAAAAACAGAAAGTTCATAACTTTTTCTATCTGTGAAAAATACAGAAACTCACCGTTTTTTCTTTTATAAACAATTTTATGCTTTCTCGCGGTTTAGTGGGCCTTTGATATCTCTCTCAACAAGCATGACAAGTAACACTGCAATAGAGCCCTTTGAAATACACTTATAAGAATGGAATGACAAAAATATCTTATTGACTTCAAAGTTAAAAAAGGCAATAGTTTGGCTGTTTTAAAATAGTCATGTGAACATTAACTCAACCATTCCAAAGGCTTGGCTGAGAAACCATTAAGTTCTTGCCCCATTTGCAACCGTTTTTTTGTGTGCATCAGATCTTTCTACACTTCTTCAGATAAAGTTCAGATACATGAAAATACAAAAATTACATCATCAAAAAATAAAAAGCACTAAACTCAGAGTCTCTCAAATAAACATGTTCCCTAAATTTGGTCAAATTTGTTATTCATTAACTAGTGAGATTGTTTTTTTCAAAGACCCGTCATGCAGTTACATGTAACATGCAGAGAGTAGTCCCTGCATAACTTTACCAGTCACTGTACGATGTAAAGATTTGTACAATAAAATTATTCTGACAGCTGAGTTGTCAAACCAGTATTCAGCCGTCAGAAAA
>JAVFBY010113673.1:0-11911 GCA_034781015.1 Tonicella lineata
CTTTTCGGAGTTGCAATTTTGTTATTTTATCAGTTGATTTGTGGGTCTACTAGATTAAAGCGTATAATGATCTGTAGTTACAGTGACATCATAAGTCGCCGTGTTGTCACAATAGCCTTGTCGTCGAAAATGTGATGTCATCGCTTTATGACGTTTGAGCTACTGTTGCATAGCGTATAACGACACAATAATCAACAATCGGGAGTGGAATTTTCTTGGGTGTAGTTTGAGAAATGGTAATAGATATATAAAGGTTATTACATTAAACCAAGTGCCAAGTGATTGGTTTCCTACATTGCATATTATTTACTTTATATGGCTTGCGCAGGCAAAGGTATTATCTGGCTTATGCTGAATTCTTTAAATCCGACTTAAGACAGACGGCTGAATTGCAAGGTGCAGTTCAGTAAGATGCTGACCCTCTATTGATAAATCGTAAGTCCTCTCCTCTCCAATTCCGCTGCACAACCCAGGGCTACATGCAGCCGTCAGAAACATACGCCATCTGCTAGGGGCGAGATTTAATCGCTTCCTCGTCTTCATAAACACATTGTTTTTTATCGCAGAAAATAAATCGACCAAAGGTGAATGAAACAATATGCCTTAAAATAGTTATTTTATCTGCATTTTTGGAGGGTTGTAATTACCATCAGAGAGTTACATTTTCGCTCTCTTAAAATAGATCATTCTAATGGTCATCTGGCGGAAAATTTACAAAAAATTAAAGAAACTGTTTAGTTGACAAATTAATCACATTTACCTCTTATATTTCCCACTTTTGCAAATTAATGAGAAATAATGAGAATTAATTACAAACACGTACATGTATATTTAAAATTTTAGGGAGTTTTGATGGCTGACAACCATATTGTGCATTCATGAGTTTGCCTGTTGTCGATTACTTTCGACATTTAATATAAAGTTCTTGGGTGTCCTACGGTGGTATTTGAAATCCTGGTCCAAGGGTAGGATTAATTCAAGCTTTTCGTCACACATGTTATGGCATTTAATCTTAATCGTTTCTACAAACTGGTTGTTGACTCAACATTTCGTAACACGTTCATCTAATATAACTCGTGTTCTATGGGCAATTCCCTATAGAGCGACAATGGAGAAGCAAGACAAAATGGAATCTTTGTGTCACTCTCTCCACACATAACTCATGCATCTGAAATGTTTCAACTGTATCCGAGAAATAAAACATAACCTATACTTTATTTAAGTTAAATTATAAATAGATATATATATATATTTATTTATTTTCTTTCTCTGTATTTATATTAACACATATTTGGTCTTGTGTGGTTTTGAAACTGAATCGTCAGCATGTCAGCAACGACTTTTTTTTAATATGTGCGCACGGTTATCAAATGTCGAGTTTGTCAATCGTTTTCTGGCTGGTTGGCGGCAATCTGTTGTTGTTCTTCTAACTTCTTCGTCATCTCTAATTGTATAACATGCTATACTCATTCGATGTATCGCACGGGTTCTAGTCGCCAAGTGGACCTGGGTTATACGACGGAGTCAAAAAGGGTTTTCCATGTTTCTTTCTTGTTTTCCATCATTATAAGTAGTGCGGAGTAAGAAATAAGAATATATCGTCAAATAAATGAAATATCCTTAATTACGACGTTAAACACCAGTCTAAACAAACAAACAAACCAATACATTGTAGATCAAAAGCTACCTTTGAAGCAACAGCAAAAGTGTTATTGTAATTGAATAGAATGGCGTTTAAATATATGTATCAGTGATCATTGCGTTACCTCCTCATCGTCGTCATTTGGGCAATTCGTCAAATCCATTGACGCCTTCGGCGGCTGGGGATTTAATTCAGTGCCAAGATGACGGATGAGGTGACTATAACGCAACTATATATCACCTCTGTGTTGGTTTTTAACTCCTAAGTATTTTTCAACTATGAATCGGAAATATCCAGTCTATTCTGTTGGATGGTTAAGTATGACAAAAGCTACATGTATGATGTATTATCATATTTTTTTAATGTGACTTAACAACTAACTACTTACTAAAATCTCATACAATGATATCTCATAATCTGCCAATATAACAATCAGTTGCAAACAGCGGAGTGTGTAACGGAGTAGTCGCTATTTTAAAGGAATGAAACTATAACACACTACAATCCCTTAAACCATTCAACCGAGTACTCTGTTGTGTTAACCGAAATTAAACACCCGCACGGGTATCCATACCTCATTCAGCAAAGAAGCCTACAGCGCATGCTTTCCATTCAATTTAAAGCAAAATGAGAGTTTATTAACATTATGTGTCAAGTATTATTCTGCTGAACCCGTGCACATCTTGAATCGAAGCCTACATGGTATAGGTTTTGCCGTGAAGGCTTTGTTGTATTGAATAGTCAAAGCATGGAATGGGAATTGTGATTGACGTCGTTTCCAGTTTTAACCCATAAGATCTATAGCCTCTTCTCAAAAGTGCGGTTATCTCCCTTTTGTTGACCAATCACTGTATACTTCCGGCTAGTAATTATTCGAAATGACGTCACATCTGTTTAACGTAACGCAATGACGCGTGCTGTTGGTTAAACGTCATCAATGAAAGAAAGTATTTTGACAGAAAAACGTTCTATTTTCGTCACAAAAATCCGAAGACTAGCCATTGTTGCAGGTTTCGCGCCTCCATCACAGAAGGGCGGTAGCATTCAGGGGGAGACAAATGCTCTTTCGGGAAGGGGCTATACCCGCATGATTTTTGCTTAGACGGCATGTTAATAATAAGTACATGTAGTTAGAATTTGAAGGGGTTTAATGGGTGCCCATAAAGTACACAGCTACTGCTTTAAACACTTTGCTGGAACTTTGTGTGTCGTATTTAAGATGTTTTTTATGTTAGGACTCGATTGAAAACCACAAAAGGCGACTGATATAATCGGTACGCGGGGAAAAACATGTATTGCGGATTTTCTTATGGCCAAAGTTATATTCTTGCAAACTATATTCGTGTTTCCGTGGTTATGTTATCAGGTTTTCAACACCAAATATCGCAAGGCCAGTCATTGTGAAAAATATAGTTCTTAACTTTTTTCATTGTGTATATAATGACTTAATTAGAGTAAAAATCAAATGTTCTGCAGATGAAAGAAGTACTGATGATTTCTATATATATTTGAGCCTATAGTAAATGCCATCATTGGTTGTCCAATCATAGTGCCGCTGATCACCCATGGTAAGTAAGATCGTGTGTGTTTCTCTTGGACTGCCCTGGCGAACAAGCGTAAGAAAGTATTCATTTTTTTCCGCACCCATTAAAGGCTAACTACTTGCGAAGAGCGCACCTAAGTTGTGTGCAAGCTTACTAATATACGCACACTATTAATCCCTAAAAGGACATTTCTTCACCTAAAATATAAAATTCAACGTTTTCCGTTGATGTAATTAGTCAATAAAGCGCTCTAAACGGCCTTATACATTTGTATCGTTACGCGCACATGTTAAGGCGCCTATAGAATTTTGTGTTCTCACAAAAAATCAAATCTTTTACTTTGATTTAAAAAAAATTATGGCAACAAAACTTTCAGTTTATGGAAAAACAAAACTTTGTTTAAGTGGGAAAAATACGCCTTCTCGCGCGGTTAGTGAGACTTTACTCTTTTTCTTAAAAAATGTCAGAAAAATTGATCAACATGACCTGACAAATCTCTAAATCTACTCACAGACAAAACAAGGTCAAACACGAATAATGCGTGTTGTTGTTGTTAACTATATGACACACAAGAGGGCCAGACACTCACAGCTCAACGCCTTTCTTGAAAACAAGACTACATCCAGACTTAAGAAGTGTAAATAGTTGAGTAAAATTAACGAGCAGAATTTTAAGGCGCGACAATCGCGTCACAAGGTTTCCCAGAGAGGTTGTAATGTGCGTTGACAAAGCTCAATACATTTGGAGATACCTCGTATGTATTTAGTGCAAAGCTTTCACGAAATGTCATACTTTCAATTTTTTCGTAGATTTTCTGCGCCACTTATATGTTTTCGCCAAAAACCAAGACCAAAAACACACGAAGAGTTACGCATATGTGAGTGTTACACACTTTGAAACTACACAGAAGACTTCGAACTACAGCCGACTATAATTTGAATTAAATTAAAATTACTACAAGTTTGAAGGATGATATAGCCAAATGTACTAGCTTTTTGAAAATTATGTGAACAACCAATTTTCTAGAGTTTTATTAAACAAAAAAAGCTTTGATATGGTCATGCGTCTAATATTATGTATAGATCCATGCCATTCCCTTGGTTATTAGTTTAGTTTATCAAATATTTCCACATGTGCGTCAGTCTATATAGTGTTTGACAATTACAGACATTCCCAAATTCCTTTGTAGACCGTGTCCAATGTTTAAGTATATGTTCATTATAACTGGTTAATATAGGCCAATTATACACTCGACTACGTCTGAATTTTTATTAAATAGCGATTGACCTGGCTGCTTAGATTGTAATATACAAAAACTGTGACCTATAAACAATCATTCCTTGTTCTTATATATACCCAATTATAGCAGGATGGTAATAGACGGACTTAATAAAGTAATTTGATTCGGTGCCAATAGAGTGCTGAATAGCATATTCCAAATGACTTGCACATATGGTTGTCTGAAATCTGCTTAATACAGGCATTGTATACGTCACAAATATTAATATACGTAGGGCTTACTCCATATCAAATATTTTAATGACTTTCGATTGTATCAATTTCATATTGTCGTTTAATCCAAATGTGGTATGCAGATCAAAGCAAAATAGATGACTCGCACTAGACGCCATCAAGAAAATTCATATAAATCATACCAATTTTGATTATGTTTGACATAGAACACCAAAGTCACAACTCCCATGAACGATAAACAAGACTAAATATTTCAGTTTTGCTTAACCATCTTCATAATAAAACCGAAATATTTAGATTCTTAAACATGTCTTGTTTATCGTTCTTCGGAGTTGTGACTTTGTCTGTCAAACTACTCAGTGGAAATCACTGTATTTGATTATGTTTGTTGACTGTGTTTGTTGTTTCATAAAAAAAAAAATTGACAATCTAATCACAATTACATTTGATACTAAAGATTTTAAAACTTTAAATTACTCTGTTGCCGTACGACATCGTCATGTAAGCCGTACGCATTCTTATAGCAGTAATTTGCCGATTGACGACCGCATAATTTGTTTCAATTTGATGCAAATCACTACATAAAATGGAGCCTCTCTGTGACCAAGCCGTTCATCGGAGTTGTGACTTTGGTCTTCTATGCCAGGTGATTTAGTATAGATACGTGGAGAAACATGTCTCAGAAACAGATGAGATGAATAAGCATACTAACTAATCGATAAAAAGGGAGAAAACTATTCCGTGACAACTCAAACTAAATTCCCTCCACAAAACTACCCACTCTGAAAATAATTCTTGTTTATTTTTTCAGTAATAGTTTGTTTATGGGTGTGTTTACTTGTAAATTTATTGTATTTGTTACACAAAGCAATATATATTCATAAACTTCTTGAAACGCAGCAATTACCTAATTTATTGTTTATTCTGTTGTGAAGATTTGATTGCTTGTTTTATTAAACCATACAGAAAATAACGAGTTTTCTGTGATTCCAAATTTTGACTAAATGAAAGAAAACAATAATTTGATCAATTAAAATACTGAAAACTTATTTTTATAGCGATAAATGATCATAAAGCAACATGATTGAGCATGAATAAATTGACTAATAATAATCATATATATAATTTCGATGGCTAAATTGTCAAATATGCAAGCTTGAAGAAAAAACATGCCATATTACACACTATTTTATATTAATTTCATTTTTAACAAATGTTGATTTTCTTTACATCTATAGCGTGGACCCTATGGTGGGTTTAAATTACATCCGGATTCTTTGTTCGTTATTTAAAGGGATAGTAAACTTAAATAACATGTGTATGTTTTATGAATGCGTGGGTGTTTGTAAGCATTTTAATGAGTGCGCAATTTTAATTGGTATTAGGATAACAAAATTAATTTGAAAAGTCGTTGCCTTTAATCAAATTTGCCAGTGCCGCCATGAGCGACCGAAGATCTATTCTGCTAAAACAACGAGGCATGTATGTTTAATGCTGATAAAGAGACTGAGGTAAATATAGTTTAGTGGCCATGTGCCTAATTTTGTTGAGATGATTCACCCAGACATGCACAGTAATGTGATTAACTGATTGGTCGAGTGGCACACACCTTTAACAAAATGTCTGCCCCCATAGCATTTTGACGTTGTAATGTACTAGCTAACTTTCGACTTTTTGTTTTTCGACTAAATCGAGTTTGATTCGTTATTCTCAATTAAAACAGTCGGCCTACATAATCCAAAAAACGGTCTCTATTCTACAATTTACGTCAAAAAACAAGGTCCCAAATTCCCTTCCGGTAACCAATTATATGGCGAAAAGTAGTTCTCAAAACCAAATAAATTACTTTTTATTTTCCGTCATTTTTTTTTTTTTTTGTTGAAATGACACATTTAAACCAAGATATACTATTCTAGCGTCGATTTATCAAACATTTGGTTTGAATACCGAAGAGAGTGGAATGAGATGCGTGTTTTTCTTCTGAATTTGACCGTAGAATATGTTAACCTACTCCTTCTGGGACTGATTTGGTAAAAAAAAAATCTCTAAGATATGACCAAGGTAATTAAACCGTTTACATTACCGCTTCTCAAAAATTATATGCTTCTCAGACCATCTGCGCTGGAGTGAAATACTGCATGCCTGAGTGTGACCTAATCGACGACCTCATTAAAACACTCCTTCGAATCCTGAATCATGTTTCAAAAATATGTATTTTACCAAATTACAGAACACAGGATTTGATTGGAAAACGAAATCTGACGCCACCGTCAAACGAGAAATGTCAGATATCAAAACTCATTAGCCGATTTCTCTCTAGAGACACTGTCTTTGTTAAATCAAGGGTAACTTTTAATTTGGACAACTACATTAATTTTGATTCTGAATATAATGTTATAATACGAACAATGTAGAAAAAACATATTTGTACCGAATAACTGTTTAAATTTTGACACAGATATTCTGCTGTTGAATTTTTTAAATTCATATTCATGGTTTTAATCCTGGTTTCTGTATAAACCAAATTACCAATATTGTAAAAGTAATGAGTTTTTCAAACATCAGCGCCTTTCATATAGTTGTAAAGACTTATAACAGCGAGACAGCCTAAAACGGCTCTAAAACGGCGGGTTTCTGTTGGGGTTTTTTTTTTTTTTCAAGATAGAAAAAGTTTTGAGCTTTCTGTTTGTGATATGAATTTTGGCGGTAACACTCAAAGATACAGCTGAAGAATGACAGTGTTTAACTTGTAATCGTGTGTATGCGAATTGCCTAAGAGAAACCAGAGAAACAACAACAAAACAAGACTCAAAGAAGAAAAGACGCCTGAATTGCCTTGAACTCAACAGATACAGGGACACAATATGTATTGGCAAAAAACTGGAAAAGTGGAAAGAAATACTAGTTAATAATCTGGAATCAAACGTCAAGCTCGTTGGGTCAAGTTGCAACTTTTACGTCTTTGTGTAAACAGTTCAATCCTATTTATTGTATAGACTCAACGCATGGGACACAGATATACAGATCAATCTGGCAACGAAGGAAGCAAACTTCGTGGTTTCACGTCAGGTCTCGCGCGGGTAGATTGCCGCCCATTTAGATCCCCTGGCCAATCAATGCGACAAAGCGACTAAAGAAGCGAAATTCAACATTTTCATCTGTCGGCTTCACTTGATCTCGAGGAGCTGTCTAGACAGGAGTGACAAAAAGCGGCACCAATTCTTTGAAGTCCACCCAGTAGTAATCTCTAACACATGTGTATGTTTACAATTTGGGGAGGTTGCTGTCGATCAAACGAAATCTCGTGTTTTCTTCTCACTGGTTGGTTGACCATATCGGTTTGCGCGAGACTTGAATCTGAACGGGATTTCGCCTGATCGTTTCCAGGTGTGAATACAGTTCACACTCGAGGTTTACTCAGGTTGATATACAGATAAGCCATCTGGATCACTTTATTGATTAGTCAAAACACCGGGGAAGGTTGTATTGTATGTTTTAAGTAAAGAAATGTCACCTTAATGAAGAATTGTGTGTTTATATTGTTTCCAAACGTTGTGTGAGTTTTCGCGGTTAGGCATCTTTAAACCAATACTGTGTCTTTCATCCATTGTAAACAATATAAGATTGGCGGTTTCTTAAAGCACAATAACTAAGGTGTAAAAATACTTTCTTGAATTGAAAGTCCAATTCCTGAAGAATAAGATATGCATAGTCTTAATGAATAAAGTCATTTTGAAAAAGGCAGTTTTATCAATGAAGGGTACAAAAGGTATATATGCGCTCGTATTGAGTTGACTTTGACCTGTGACGGAATAAACGATCGAGCAACAGTAGGAATATATACAATACAGAACTACGAGGAGATTATATTTAATTATTCGTGCTACATGTCTCATAATGTCTGCCAAAAATGTCCAGTAACTGGATCATTGAAGAAGGCATTCTGTGTCTCAAATGGTGATGTTTGATAGGTTTTAGACAAATATAGCCATCTACCGTGAAGCCAATTTTGTTCCAAATCGTCTATCTCTGGTAACCTCAGTCCCCTCCAATTTAGACTTGTGTGTAATGAATGGCCATTTTAAAGGCCATTTTCGCCATATGTGGCACTGCAGACAAAATGGAAACCTCATGTAGATAAACGTCTCCAATATGATATCAAGTGCATACCAAACCAAAAAAAAAAATCAAAATCGATATAAACTTAACAGCAAAGAAATTGAGGAATTAAAATATAACTATTTTGGTAGAGCGGATCAACAATGAGAGTAAAAAGTCGACATAGCTCAATGATATACATATAACTATTATGAATATGCATGATATTACGCATGGTTACCGCCATGTCATTGGCTGAATTAAAAAACAACATGAAAGAAGTACGGCTATAAGCTGGGGATTTCCAATTATCCGGGTCAAGGGTCAGTGACGTTCTCAAAATGTCACTTTTAATATGTCCTTTCACTATGTACAAGTTCAATCGATGTCCTTTCACTATGTACAAGTTCAATCGATCTTGTAAATACAAATGCTGTGTAGCCTTTTATTTATCAAAGGATTTAAGTTAAGAAATGGCGGACAGGAAACGCAATTTGTTGTCTGCCTTTATCTAATGTTCAGAATGGTTGAGCAGAGGTTCTAATAACTAATTAGTATATGGGCAAATGATTATATTGATTGGTCGTGTTTATGGCACCTAATTGTATATATCCCATTTGTATATTTAAAAAAAATCCTATATTTCAGGTACCACAAAGAAATACAATTTATCATTTACAATAGCAGTACTTTTATTTCCTAAACATTTTCTTGTGGTTTTGTCTAACAATGCTGCGTGTCTTCGTGTCTTTGAGTTGTGACCATGCAGTTACCATTTATCTTAACTTCGTTTCCCTTTGTGTTTTAAGAGCTATCTTCGACCCAACAGAGAGTGATTTGTGCATAGTATTATTTCAATCTCGTCTGTCTCGTCTGATTCACTACAACTCCGGGAAATCAGTCTATTTATTACGACCCTCTATAGCCTATAATTACCCCGGTCATAAACTATCCCCGCGTCCCAATGATATGGATTTGAAGACAACGCATAGTGCTCTTAAATGTTAAGCTGATCTAGTGCTAGTAGACATTTTATACATCAGATCATTTTCCAGAAGCGTACAAAAATCAACCAACAATGAAGATACAGTTAACCCACAATGTAATAAAACACATTGCAGCAGTAGTGTAAAAAGTTAAATTAATTATTAGTTATGTAAAACGTCTTATAGTAGTATAGAAAATACAATTAAACAGAAAATGGAAATCAGTAAGTACATGTAATTCTATGATAAATGTTTTCCAAATATCTATTTACAGAAGTACGGTCACCAAAAATTGTACTTGATCAACAAATTCTCATTGCCACAATCTTGCATAATATTAACAGATTTCGGGAAGCCTGTACTAATTTACTCTTTCTTACTCTGCGGTAACACATTTTGTTTAACAAAATATTCCATGTTACTATCCAAGTGACTAAATCCGATTTATAAAAGTGTAACATCGAAGTTACAAACCCTTTTAGTCCCTGGCCAACCCCAGTGTTACCCCGTGGTGAACGCGGTCTAGATCTTACTCACTCTCTCGTTGGGGTTTTTCTTGTTCTTGTTATTGACGTAACACTAACTAAATAGACTAATTCGCTGTCAATAATGCAAGGATTGTTTAAAAAATTTGGCAATAAATATCTGATGGTAAACCGCAAGTCATGCGGGAGACGGAATTTTCTATTCTACCATGGTTTTCTTAAAAACCGAGTTTAAAAAACACCGGTCAAGGTTGCATGCCTCTAAGTCTGTAGAATCAGGGTTTGTATTTGCTGCAGGTCAAAGGGTATTTCTCGCATTGCGGACTTGTTTCGCCGCTTTCGAATAGCGCTTTCTATACAATTGCACACCTTGAGATGATGCACATCCGGAAATATAATAGCACAAAACTTCCATTGGGGGCCTACAGTTTCAAACACTGTTTGTTCATGATTATATAGTTGAACGTGTTTGCTTTGTCATCGAAAACACCTCAGCCATTCAGCTGTGTCATGCGGTGACCTGCGTAGTAACAAGTACAATCGTAATTCGGATGGGTTTCCCTGGCGTTCCAAAATAATTTTGTAAATATTTTTGTAAAAAGATAACTAGAATTGAGATTATCTCATTTGTCTTTTTGACATTATTTTGCTCCTTACATGTAGTTACATCGATCACTTTGATTTGATTGTTTTATATTTTAATGAATAATTTAACCCTTTTACTTATAACAACTATGTAGTTTATCAAACACTTCCTGGTTATTTTTGTTTCCTTCAGGAGTAACATCTTAGTAACAGGGCAAAGTTACGTCAACATAGCGCTGTGGTAACGGTCATGCTGGATGTTTTGAGCTCAAAATTGAGCATAAACAATTTATCCCGTAAATTAAAAGTTTAGTTTTGAATCTGTATTCAGGTAGAAAAATTATGTCGATCCTTTGGCCTCTAAAATAAGCACTTCAAATTTTGGCCGATTCAAAAGTGCATTTCTCACATTGGTTTATTATATTTTTATAAATGCAGAAAAAAAATGCTGACATGCGTTCACCGGGGATCGAACCCGGGACTTTGGCTAACAGGGCCAACACCCTACCAACTGAGCTATATAGGCCATTATATACAACAAAATACATTTAGCTTGTTATCGACCTAGGGATCCAGAAAGACCTTAAAGTCACCGGATACTGACAGCGGACTGCTACGAATCTCTAAGTGGAGAATCTACCTACTATCACAATCAGTATGAAAAAGGTAGACAGGCCAACTTTAATTTTAAAAAGTCAGTTAAGCTATACATGTCTACCTTAAAAGAAATGCTTTTTATTTAAGGTACATCTCATTCCGTTTTGACTACATGTACCTGTGACGACATTTTTTCATGAACTGCAATTTCCACTTTTTCGTGTTAAGGTAGGCGTGTCATACTAAACTAGTGTCCAAAAGAAACGGTACCACCTGTTTGCAACGACATAAAAGAAAAACTAACTACTGCAGAAGTTTAGGATTGGTGTTATGCTTTTGAGAAATCCTTTCACAACATCAGTAAAAAAAAAATTCATTTCAATAAAATCTGTACAACCAATATGGCAAGCCTTTAAAGATGGGTGGGTCGAAAAATGAACATTTCGTCAGGTGTAATACCCGGATGTAACGATCTTCACGGGGCGTGGTTACTCGTGGTCT